>JANAVB010008795.1:9245777-9312730 GCA_029216955.1 Iris pallida
CTGCAACATATTGTTTTGCTCGTCTAACATGTATTTATAGACATGTAGTAAGCATGATAAAAAATGATCAAACCAGAACGTATGAAATATAGAATAATGATGGGCCAAATATGATGTCATACAAGAAGATTTCTCTAAACCACCTAGCGATCTATCCGGGGCCTCGCATCGGGGGTTCCGCTGCCCGGTCAGCGAACAAGGGTCGAGGGGGCAGTACCCCCTGTGGAGGTACGGGGACGAAGCCTGTAACCACTACGCCAAAATCAGCAATTTTTGACTCTTTAGACTCGTAAATAACGACGGACCACCACAGTAGCATTATTTTCGACCGACGAAAACAGTCGATTTCCATTAAAACCTACCAAAATATTATAATAAAGTTTCGACGGGCCTCTTTCCCTAAATTTTTTTGCCGCCTCGTGCTGAGCCTAATCGAATCTTTTTTCATCTCTCATGTCAAATTCCCACCTAGTGTTGGAGCTATGAAGAAGAAGCCATGGTTTCTGTTTAGGTTCTATTTTCATCTCTCCATCTTCACTAATTTTTTGCCGCCTGTGACGGAGCTGTGATGAAGACCCCTAGTTTTATTTTCATCTCCCTCTAATGCTGGGGCGCAATCGAATCCACGCCCAAAGTTTGTTCTTCTTGTTTCTTTTATTTCTTCAATCTGAACCTAGGTTTTAAATAGAAAAGGGGAGTTTTGCCTCATAAAAGGGGAGCTACTGCTGCTGAGAGTCCCCCAAAAGAAAGGGGATCCTTTTGGAGGGTTTGGGTTTTTTGTTAGATTGGTTGTTTCCTATGCTTTGGATCGACTGAGAAGGAGGAGGAGGAGGAAAGGAGGGATGATCTGAGAAGGGATGGTAGGGATTTCAGGAAGGAGGGCTCGGCTAACCCATCTTCTCATCGTGTGACCTGAACTAGTTCTGGTAAACTTCTCTTCTTTTTCTCTGTTATTTTTGTAAAATTTATGGGTGGTAAGGCACTGTTGTCTTCAGCCCTAGTTCATTGCTAGCCTTTGTACTAGTATCCGACTCCCGGTTAAAGGAATAACGAAATCTTGATCCCCGCTGCAACATTGATCACAGTACACTTTTAGTTCATCAGGTGATAAAGATTACAATTGGATGACAAGTTCATTATATTGTTGGTGCTTCTTTTACCTGTAAATCAAGACTGGTACTCCTGACCTGATAAGTGGATGCACGACTGGTATCGGCACTATCGACATATAAAGACATCAGAATTAATTGTGTTATCATACAAATACAGTGAAAAAAGATCACTGGAAGTTTAAAAATTCATAATTAATATCTAAAGTTCCCCTAATTACTATTTCAATATTCAACCACAAACAAACTTTATAGCATTCCCTATTTTTCCTAGTAATTGAAAACTGATTCAAAGAACCTAATACAAATACTGTAGCAAAGGAAACATAAACAAAATTTCCTAATCTTATGGATACTGCATTCACTGCCAAAGGACTCCTCAGATAATGCTTTCCATCAGACCATATAATGCTATAAAATGCATATTATTTAACCCCAAAACTTACTTAGGCTAAGAACTTGACCATACTATATTGTTTAACTATCATAGGCCGTGCAGACTGTATCGGCAAATGCTACACCACACCCACAACTGACCACCCAGCCCCTATCGGTTTCAACAATGTTTTCATAAAAATTTCAAACTCACTCGACGTTGAAGGGCCAAAATGAAACTGCAAGAGAATATTATACAACATGATGGTGATCTACCAGACTCCCAGTTTAGAATATCATACAACAAGGCCCTCTCCTTTCTGATTGGAGATGTCACTACCCACTACTGAAAGATGTAAATGGTGATAAGGAGACTTGATTTTTGTTGTTTTATTTTTAGTATATTTCTTTGTGTTCTTGAATCTTGTATATTTTTTGTAATGTTCTTATGTAAGAAAAGTTATATGATGGTCCAGATGTCTCTACAATTCACAGCAACCATTAATGTCTGAAACATTTTACCTTTACGCATAGTCTCAGAAAAATACCTTATTTGTGCCATTGTGCTTGCCCTATGCTTGTTTGCCAGTATCTCATACTTTGGTCCCATTCAAATATTTTGTAGTTGACTGATGCTCTGGAATTGAGTAAGCAGACTATGAAGACTGAGGTAAAATCTTTGGTGGGCATTTGCTTATAACATTGCAAGTGTCATCCCTATTTTAGTTTTTTGTTCTGTTTATTCATTTTATAGCTTCATCACTTTCATTCTTTAGCATAAGCTTGTTATTTTTTTTATTTTGTATTTCTGTGAAACTGAAGCAAATCAACACTTTGCCAAAACAAGGATAGCAACAAGAACTAGTTTAATTGTTTACCTAGTAGTTCTTGTCCTGGACTCGTATTCTGGTTGTTAACTTACAAATTGCTTCTTCAAAGAAGAAAGAAAAGAAAACATCAATTATGTGAGTCCGTTTACCTTTGCAATATTAGTTACTTCCATATATCATGTTAAAGTTCTTGCCACCAAAACTCTAGGGTTTTTGTATAGTGGTAAGGAATTCAACAGTAGCCATACTCTTCTAAATAATTATAAACTTTAAAGCAGAGCAGTGATATATCTGATTGAAACCATATTTTTATATAAAACCTTTCATTTTATCACATAAAGAGATTTAAGGTTATAAGATGAATGAAAGTTATGAAGCAATAAAATAGGCTATAAAATTGTATTTCTGATTTATTATAAACCTATTTTGGTTACCTTAATTATAATATAAACAATAAAGAATGGTGAACCATTGACAAAGTGTTCAAACAAATGTTAAGCTAATAAAATTACTAAAACTATGGGCTTGAGGTAACCATAAATCAGGTTCGATAATAGGAGAATTATACCACTGCTACAAGTACTATAGGAGTTCAGGATTTTAGATACATCCAGCTAGTTCTATTACTATAGGTGTTCTGTACGGCTTGATCTCAAGCTCTGACCTTATAGTCTACCAGGTTGGATCATTTGCAAAGAATTATCTAATGGAAGAGCTCATTATTATTGATTCCAGGTTGGTGTCCCTAGCTGGACCTGAAGATTATGCCAACGCCCTTTAGCTTTGACCAAGTGGAAGAGGTGTCAGTCCTATTGTTTATGAGCTCCCATACATTGAGCTATTCTTTCCAGATATTGTACATATGCAACAATTGGTCAGATGTTCACTAAAAATGGATGGGGATTGTAAGTATCTTCTCCAACCATCAGCAAAGATTATTTTTCCTCAGTGTTTCAGTTACACTATTCTGTGAGTTATTTATTTACAGAGACTTCTTGATGATTGGTCTATTGCACATCTAGCATATTTGTTCTAGAAAGATCCTTTCTTGGAATTGTTTTGACCACCCAAATCATTATCTAAATTTCATATATGAGTTAGAATGAAGGTTCAGATTATAGGCTGACCAATACGTATTGGCCTATCATATATGTCGTTTTGGCATGTCCATCCGATACTCACCTCCACCGATACGTTTGACATCGAAATTAGGGCTCTTTTACGTGGTCAATTTAGCAAAGAAAAAAGGTAAAAAAGAAAAGAAAAGAAAAGAAGTATGGCAATAAACATTGTTGATACAATGATCATGCATAAGATCAACATACTAGAGTGTGCTAATATAATTTCTTATCGACAAGTGTAACCTATTTATAGAATGTATATACTATAAATTGTGATGTTCATACAATGGTTCTCTGTATCAACCAATATGGATACGAAAACCATAAAAACTTTTGAAATTACTGAAACAAACCGATTCAAAGCAACTGAAACCTCTGGAAAATCCCAAACTTCCCCAAAACTACCAATTAAGAAGGCTACAAAACCGATTCCGATATTGTAAACCATGGTTCATACATCTTAATATTATTCCTATGAAACTAGAGCCTCTGTAGTAGTCACCAATGTATCGAGAGTAGCTGCACGCCGAGGTGAAAAGATTATAGGTCGAGTCTGATATCAACCCATGGGACCATAAGAACTCCGCCCTCGAATTGAAGTCTACGGAGAACTCGAGTACCGGATTATCCATCTGCCAAATATAGCAACAACATGAACTTTAGACTCTTAAGAAAAAGCAATACCACAAATGAAGATCATTCTACTGAACCTTCTATAAGAAATCAGCTAATCTTACTACATCATTTCCATTTGCTTAATGCAATACCTTATAAACCTAGAGAGGAAATTGCGTTAAAAAAGAAGACGACACATTCAACTAAATACTCATGACCGATTCAGCGTACAGTTGGAAATCACAAGGTGAATCACGAAGAGAAACTAGCCATTCATCTAGAAACTTCTAGATCATACATACTGGAATTGTTCAGAACAAATGCGACAATATGTTGGTCTTGTCTTGCAATTGGTTAATTGTCGTGAATTCTATAGCATGTGATATGTGGAAGTTTATGAATTCGTAAAGAAATTTGATGTTGTGCTAACTCTTCATAGTTCTTTAGAAGACTGGAACTTTGGCAAAAATTCTCTTGCTGGATCAGACATATTGCTTTACAATTACATAAAAATGACCATACTCTATTTATGAGTGAATGTAATGTTGTATCTCCATGTTTTTACAGTATAATGATGTTTTATGGTTCTGTCCATATGATTTTTGTGGAGCATTAACATTAATGTTGTTGCTTGGTAGGTTGTTGTTGTGCATTAACATTAATGTTTAGCTTACAACTTTTGATACTGCTTGCTACGGAGACTGCTAGTTGAGATATTGGTTCATAAATTTTTGATTTTGGTCTACTTTAATGTTGTCGTATCACCTCCATTTTTTCTTGTTCTTTTTCATTTTATGATTTAAATGAGAAATTTGGGCAGAGTTTGTCTAAAAGTCCTTGCTACGTACATAAGTTAAACATCTTGGAGTCTTGGTCTGAAACTCCTTGCTAGATAAGTTAAACATCTTAGAGTCTTGGTATGAAACTCCTTGCTACATAAGTCCAATGTTAGATAAATAAGTCAGGAGAACTGGGTCAAAGACATGTTTAATGTTATTGCAGTATTTAATGTTATTGCATCTTTGTGTTTCAATGGTTGTAGGTACCGGAACAATCTAACTTGTCAAAGGCATGTTTTCTAAAGGACTTCAAAAGAAAACATATTGCTTTTGGATGCTTAAGTTCTGATACACCGCCAAAGAAATATGTTTATAGTATCATCGTCGATAAAATCTTTGATCGCAATTCATATTTGTTTGAAGGGGATGGAAAGTTTGAAGATATCATGCTTGGTGATTAGATCAGTTGGCCAAAAGAGTCTGTTCAATTTATTAGAATTTGAATATTTGCTTTTAGTTTTATTTTTTGGAGTAAACTTCGTACGTATTCTGGAATACTCTTTTCTTCAATTTGGAAGTTATGTATGAGAACAATTGTAAGTATTTAGATACAAAGACAATATCTAATTAGTGATATTTCAATATCAATTGAGGTTTTTGAATGATTGGTGGTTAATTGAATTGAGTGTATTCATTTTCAATTGAGATTCTTGAATAATTGGTGATTATATTCATTGTGAATTGATCAATTTTTGAATTATATTCAGATTCAGTAAGTGCGTACTGGTTTATAGGAAAATTATTTTAATTAATTAAAAATAATTATTGTAAATATTTTACAGAATGTCGACGGATATTGCGTCAAAAATAGCCATTCATATTGGATTGGTTCAGCGCGATATTCGACGGATGAAGTTCGTTGTTTATAATAAGACGGAATCCGTCGTTTTCTCCAACTACTTATCAACGGTCGAAAACCGTCGTTTATAATAAACTACACTTTATTTTTGACGGACCATGTGACGGACCAAAACCGTCGAACTATGCAGTTTTCGACTGTTTTAGTCCGTCGAGAACCACGAATTCTGGGGTAGTGAACCTCCACTTTTCTAAATTGAGGGTAATTTTAAACTTTTATAAAATTGATTATTTAATAATAGGTTTAAATCATGTTATTGATTTATTGGTAAATTTTAATTATTTTAATATCATTAAATTAGTATTTTGTGATTTTATTCTTTAGCTGGTGTAACCTTAGAGCTGCTTAGCCTAGAGACTAACCATGACCATGGAGGCCTAACCCATGTGATTAGATTAGCTAATTAACTTTTTAGGCTAAGGGTATTTTGGTCATTTTGTGTCTTTTGAATTATTTAGGATTTTGATTAATTGGTGAATTTTAGATTATTTAAATAATATTTAAATTGATTTATTATGATTTGGTTATTTTTCATATTTTAATATTTTGGGAATTTTTATATTTTAATATTGATTTTATGGGATTTGTTTAGTCGGATTTGAGTTTCGTTTCGTTCTGACTTGTGTTAGTGACCCGGGTAGCTTAGACTCTAGATGGAACCCCAAGATTAGTTAGTCATGGCCCACAAACCCCACAAATTAAGTTAGTAAGTTTAGACTAATTCCACTTGCTTAGAATGGTTAAATTAGAGACTTAAACTTGACCTTTTTGACCACAAAACTTGTCATGACTTAAGTTGACCCAAAGGAGACTTGTAGGGGCATCTTAGACATTTCATATAGGCCCATTAGGGCATGTGGCCAGCCACCTATAGGGAGAGAGGTGTCCCTCTCTTTTAATTCATACTTGCCTCTTTTTTTCCCCAAATTTGTTCTTTCCCAAACTTGAGAGCTTCCCTCTTGATTTTGATCTCCAAATCCCTCCATTCTTCTTCCAATCTTCCATCACTTCTTCTCATTCAACCAAGGAGGAGGTGCTAGCAAGGATTGGGAGCAAAAAGCAAGGAAGGGTGTCCATTTTGGAGGAGCTTTCATGTCGGAACCGTGTCCTTTGAGTGTATCATTGGGATCCCACTTCCAATAGGTATAACTATCTCTCTATTTTAATTTTCCTTGCATTTTAGTTAGATTCGAATCCATAGGATCCACCCCATGCATGTATAACTATTAGATTTTAATTTGAGGCTCTTTGGAGTCCTCTTTAGGAAGTTTGAATAGGTTTGGTGTCCTACTTGTGAAGTTTCCAATATAGGACACCTCATGTGTTTGTGTTTATAAATAGGCTATTTTGTGGTTTAATTTCAGTTTAGGATGGTTAGAGAGTGGATTGATCTTAGTTAGGATAGTTAGAATGAGTTTTATTTGGATAGCTATGTTGGTATCCAAGTATCTTGGCCTACATTGTTTTTTTGTCCAAAACAACCCAAATTCGTCATAATTTTCATCTACGTTTTTAGTAGTCAGAGCAACTTAGAAATGCCATAACTCCTAGCTCAAGACTTCGATTAGTCTCCCATTTTTTAAAAGAAGCGTACCGAAGTTAGCTTTCCAAATATATATATTAACAGGCCAAATTCGTTCTAAAACTTTCTGTAAAACTGTTTGAGTGTCAGCTGTCCGAAAGATGAACGCGTTTCGTTGTTTTCGTGATTCCGGGAGCTTCCGGACACAAAAATGCGATCCGTTTGAAGTTTCGAAAAGCTAACACAAAGATCTACAACATACTTTAATCCTAGAATTTAGTGAAGGCCTAATTGGTACAATATTGATTTTAAGTAGAAGAGTGACCATGCGACATAGATATTTTGTGTATCCTATGAGCCTCTGTAGTATGGATATCATGTGAATGTAGGTATCATAGGTCGTCAAAAATATGTATGTATATATATATATATATATATATATATATATATATATTATATATAATATATATATTATTGTTAGGTAATATATGTTAGTATAGTGTGTGTGTTTGAATGAGATAAGGAGTGTGTGGCTAGTAGAGAGAAGTAAGATTGATAGAGGATATGTGCTAGTATGTGTTTGATGTTGTATAGATAGTAGTGTAGTGTGTGTGTTTGTGTTGTGATGGTGAAAGAGTTGGGAGGATCATGTCATCCTATTTGACTTGAGGCTAGTGTGGTTTGTTGAGTGATTTGTGTTTTGGTTGAGTGGTAGTGTGTTTATATATAGATGTGTGTGGGTGTGTTAGAAGAGGGGGGTGGATTTAGTATATGTGTTTGTGTGTGTGTTAGTGTTGGAGTGGAAAAGAATTTAGATGTTGTATGTATGGATATGTTAGTATGTTAGTGGTTATGTTAGAATCTATATGAGTTTAGAGGTATCTTAGAAGTTAGATAGTGATATCTTGTATAAGTTAGATAGTTAGTTGTGTTAGTCTATGTTATTGTTAGTTAGAGATAACATATGTTAGTTGGTTAGAGTTAGAGATGCATATATATACATATATGTTATGGTTAGATATTAGTTAGTGGATGTTAGTTGTGTTAGGTTTCTAAGTTAGAATAGATGGTTAGAAGTTATATGTTAGAGTTGGCTAGTATCTTGTATTAGAGATATAAGTTAGGATATAGAGTGATATCTTGAGATACCATAGTTGTATCTTAGCATATTTTGGGTATTTACCTATTACCTTAAGGTAATGTATTTACCTGCAAGGTAAATGAGGCTTACCTACCAGGTTAGTGGGGTAGTATTTTTAGTGGTAGAAAATAAGGTTGGTCATGTTATGTTATATGTCATGTTAAGTTATCTTGAGGGTAAGTGGTTGATGTTTTGAGTTAGTTTTGAGAGTTATTTTAAAAGTAGCATTCTAGATAGATGGAGGTTAGATAGATGTTGGATTTTGAGTGGTAGTGGTAGAGGTTTAAGATTAGTGGTGGTGTTGGTATCTTGGTATCTCAAGATACCAACCTATAAGGTAATATTGAAGGTATTCGCCTAAACTAAGATATGTCATAAGATGGGTTTGATGTCCAAGATAGTGAGAGATGGTGGTTGGTAATGACTAGATAGGTTAGTGTCTAGCTACCCTAAGAAGCCTAGGTTAGTCTACCAAGGTTAGGATGGGTTGCCTAGGTATTGGGGCAAGGTATTGGGAAAACCTTATAAAGGGTAAAAGTAGGATTTTAGGATATAGTTTACGATGGGCTTTTGATTGTTAAGATGAGATTAGAAATAGGTTGTTGGAAGGTGATGGTTAGATAAGGGTTTAGTTAGTTTTGACCTCCGTTGACCAAGAGTTGACTTTTTGACCAAAGTCAACTACGAGTCAACACATTACCTAGAATTGGCCCAAAATCAAACCAGAGTTGACCAATTGACTGAAAGTCACTGTTAGTCAACATTTGCCTAGTTTGACCTAGGGTTGACCTAGAGTTGACCAGAGTTGACTAGTTGATCCAAAAGTCAACTGTAAGTCAACCTATGATCCAGATTGACCTAGTTTGACTTGGATTGACTTTCTATGACCTTGTTTGTTCTAGTTTGGCTTGGTATGACCTAGTATGACCTAGTTTAACCTGATGTGACCTAGGTTTTCCTAGTTTTGACTTAGACTTGTATATCATGACTAGATTAGCATTTCTTTCAGTATTAAACCCTGTTTTGACTTATGGTATCTCATCTTTAGGTCTGTGATTACACTGAGCATCTGTTCACCTTATCATCTCAGGATCACAGACGAGTACATTTACTGAGAGTTTTTATTGTCTTGATATCTGCTATATCTGATTCAATTGTAGTGTCTTACTTGATTCCTAACACGATGGTTCACGGACTAGTATATGTCGGATCTTGTCTTGAGATGTTATTACTGGATTACATGCTATATTGGTACATGACTAGACTTGTTACTTGTACTTGTATAGACATGGACTTGGGAGCGGGCTGTCCCCCTGATTTTGAATCTCGTATCATGACATGTCATGTCCGGATCCATTATACTAGGGGATGGAGAGTTATTAGTGGTTGTGTGATCAAAATCCATACTTGTTCTTCTCACTTGTACTTGTTACTTGTTCATAGCTATACCCTCGCCTCACGATGGGTAAAGTCTGACCCTACTTGTTCATAGCTTTCTATGGTGGCCGGCCTGATCCTGCTCGGTTGTACACTTGTTCATAGCCGGTCAGATGGAAAGCCTAATCATATTTTCCAAGCCGATCACGTAACGTACTAATAATTCATGTCATATTTTATATTTATTTTATTACATCATATATCCTACTCAGTTCTACATTCAGTACTTTCCTTATCATGTTATGATATTCAGTTTTCACATGTTCTACATGATCTTATGCTATACTTTGATTGGAGGCTAGGTTCTGTTCAGGAGAAGGGTTACAACTCCGGTCCTTGTTTGGTTTATGGGTTGTAACTTGGCTTCTGAATAGCTCCCAAGCCATCCTATATTCTGTCTTCTATTTCATTATAATTGTTTCTTATAGAATTTGTCAATTCATATGAAACTGCTGTTAGTGTTTGTACTTGCTCATTTTTCTGACAGAATAACAGTTGATGTTTATAGAGCGCATGTTAGTTGATTGCTCTACCTATTATGGGTATGGCCAGGATAGAGTTTGATGAGACATTATCCCTGGAGCCCATAGATGATTTAGCTCCTGTTTAGACTGTTAGATAGGTTTGCTTGGACTGCGATCCAACTAGTATTTTCAGACTGTAGTTTTTTATATTATATTTTGAGTTTCTGTTATGTATTATATCTCTGAGCTTGTGTTGGATCTTGAACTCCTTTTCAGTTTTTCTTTCTATCATATTTCTATTTCGTGCTATCTATCCTAGTTTGTCTTGTGATTGAGTTATGCCATATTATACCTCCGTACAGAGATGACAGATACCCTTATATTTTGTCTAGTTGTAGTATTTATATACGACCTATACAGCGTTCTACCGTCGATTCTGTGGCGTAGGCTGGACGTACCCACGTGCTTGCCCTACTTTGGGTACGGGTCATGACACATTTTTGTGGTGGCCCATACAGGTCAGAGTCGCAACTAGTGCAATTTCGTAGTGGTGCTCGACTTAGAGTGCTGCTACGAACCTGTTGTTAGGATATAGGATTAGGCAGTATAGAGAGTTACTCAATCACAGTTAGGACTACTTGAGAATATTCCTGGGACGACCCTTGAGAATCTCATTATAAACTATCTCGAAATTCGATTCCGACAGTTTCTGTCTATTTTTTGTTTATCGTTGAATTTGATTCTTGGTATTCATTATTGACTTGATTTTCTACCAAGATAAGATTATGGGCTAGGTTAGCTTAGTCATGGAATCTAGAGTCTTCTACAGCCATATTAGCTGGTTTGGCGATGAGATAGAGTCTGATTTTGGATGTATTTCTCGGGTGTGGGAATTTAAAATTTTTGCAGCCAAGCTAGCGGCAATGCAAAAAAATTTAAATACCATAATTCTAAAGGTATGTACCTTAGTTGCGAACTCTATGGATTATCGCTGTTGTACTTACTGGCGTAACGATGATTCTGGTAACATGGTTCTGGATAAACAGGTATGTATCAGATTTGAGAATAGATACCATATAGATGGTGCCCTAGTATGATGGAATGGAATATTAGTGTGGATGTTACTTGAGTATCATGGATTAGATAGAGGGAGCTCGGCCACTTGTAGCGCAGCACCGTGCCCGCACCATCAGAGGGATATATCCTAGATGGGCAGGACTTTACGCTGACAGTCGAGTAGACCGACGCCACGGGTGACGGGTTAGCAGGTCTGTCTTTCCTGTTCTTCTTTCCATCTTGTTGTGTGATTCCATTGGTACCTGTCAAGATGTTTTGTGCTGTAATATTAGTATAGTGACCCTAATCAAGACCGTGATATCGACCAGTAGGACCACAATTTGCATGTTTTAGATATAGTTTTCTTAACCTTGATTGTTGGGGGTTTAACCTAGAAGGAGTACGACCATATTAATTTCGAGGACAAAATTTTCTAAGGAGGGTAGATTTATAACCACCACTTTTCTAAAATGAGGGTAATTTTGAACTTTTATAAAATTGATTATTTAATAATAGGTTTAAATCATGTTATTGATTTATTGGTAAATTTTAATTATTTTAATATTATTAAATTAGTGTTTTGTGATTTTATTCTTTAGCTCGTGTAACCTTAGAGCTGCTTAGCCTAGAGACTAACCATGACCATGGAGGCCTAACCCATGTGATTAGATTAGCTAATTACTACTTTTAGGCTAAAGATATTTTGGTCATTTTGTGACTTTGGAATTATTTAGGATTTTGATTAATTAGAAATTTTAGATTATTTTAATAATATTTAAATTGATGTATTGTGATTTTGGTTATTTTTCATATTTTAATATTTTGGGAATTTTTATATTTTAATATTGATTTTACGGGATTTGTTTAGTCGGGTTTGAGTTTCGTTTCGTTCTGACTTGTGTTAGTGACCCGGGTAGCTTAGACTCTAGATGGAACTCCACGATTAGTTAGTCATGGTACACAAACCCCACTAATTAAGTTAGTAAGTTTAGACTAATCCCACTTGCTTAGAATGGTTAAATTAGAGACTTAAACTTGACCTTTTTGACCACAAAACTTGTCATGACTTAAGTTGACCCAAAGGAGACTTGTAGGGGCATCTTGGACATTTCACATAGGCCCATTAGGACATGTATGTCCAGCCACCTATAGGGGAGAGGTGTCCCTCTCTTTTATTTCACACTTGCCTCTTTTTTCTCCAAATTTGTTCTTCCCAAACTTGAGAGCTTTCCTCTTGATTTTGATCTCCAAATCCCTCCATTCTTCTTCCAATCATCCATCATTTCTTCTCATTCAACCAAGGAGGAGGTGCTAGCAAGGATTGGAAGCAAGGAGCAAGGAAGGTTGTCCATTTTGGAGGAGCTTTCGTGCCGAAACCGTGTCCTTTGAGTGTATCATTGGGATCCCACTTCCAATAGGTATAACTATCTCTCTATTTCAATTTTTCTTGCATTTTAGCTAGATTCGAATCCATAGGATCCACCTCCATGCATGTATAACCATTAGATTTTAATTTGAGGCTCTTTGGAGTCATCTTTAGGAAGTTTGAATATGTTTGGTGTCCTACTTGTGGATTTTCCAATATAGGATACCCCATGTATTTATGTTTATGCAAATAGGCTATTTTGTGGTTTAATTTCAGTTTTAGGATGGTTAGAGAGTGGATTCATCTTAGTTAGGATAGTTAGAATGAGTTTTATTTGGATAGCTATGTTGGTATCCAAGTATCTTGGCCTACATTGTTTCTTTTGTCTAAAATAACCCAAATTTGTCATAATTTTATCCACATTTTAGTAGCCAGAGCAACTTAGAAATACCATAACTCCTAGCTCAAGACTCCGATTGATCTTCCGTTTTTTCTAAAAGAAGCGTATCGAAGTTAGTTTTCCAAATATATATATCAATAGGCCAAATTCGTTCCAAAACTTTCTGTAAAACTATTGAGTGTCAGCTGTCCGAAAGATGAATGCGTTTCGGTGTTTTCGTGATTCCGGGAGCTTTCGGACATAAAAATACGATCCGTTTAAAGTTTCGAAAAGCTAACACGAAGATCTACAGCTTACTTTAATCCTAGAATTTAGTGAAGGCCCAATTGGGACAGTATTGGTTTTAAGTAGAAGAGTGAGTATACGACATAGATATTTTGTGTATCCTATGAGCCTATGTAGTATGGATTCATGTGAATGTAGGTATCATAGGTTGTCAAGAATATGATGTATATATATATATATTATATATATATATATATATATATATATATATATATATATATATATTATCTTAGGTAATATATGTTAGTATAGTGTGTGTGTGTTTGAATGAGATAAGGATGTGTGTGGTTTAGAGAGAAGTAAGATTGATAGAGGATATGTGCTAGTATGTGTTTGATGTTGTATAGATGGTAATGTAATGTAATGTGTGGTGTGTCTGTTTGTGTTGTGAAGGTGAAAGAGTTGGGAGGATCATGTCATTCTATTTGACTTGAGGCTAGTGTGGTTTGTTGAGTGATTTGTGTTTTGGTTGAGTGGTAGTGTGTTTGTATAGTGTGTGTGTGGGTGTGTTAGAAGAGAGGGGGGTAGATTTGGTATATGTGTTTGTGTGTGTGTTAGTGTTGGAGTGGAGAGGGATTTAGATGTTTTATGTATGGATATGTTAGTATGTTAGTGGTTATGTTAGAATCTATGTAGAGGTTAGAGGTATCTTAGAAGTTAGATAGTGATATCTTGTATAAGTTAGATAGTTAGTTGTGTTAGTCTATATTATTGTTAGTTAGAGATGGCATATGTTAGTTGGTTAGAGTTAGAGATGTATATAATACATATGTTATGGTTAGATATTAGTTAGTGGATGTTAGTTGTGTTAGGTTTCTAAGTTAGAATAGATGGTTAGAAGTTATATGTTAGAGTTGGTTAGTATCTTGTATTAGAGATATAAGTTAGGATATAGAGTGATATCTTGAGATACATAGTGGTAACTTAGAATATTTTGGGTATTTACCTATTACCTTAAGGTAATGTATTTACATGCAAGGTAAAGGGGACTTACCTACAAGGTTAGTGGGGTAGTATTTCTAGTGGTAGAAAATAAGGTTGGTCATGTTATGTTATCTTGAGGGTAAGTGGTAGATTTTGAGTTGGTTTTGAGAGTTTTTAAAAGTAGCATTCTAGATAGATGGAGGTTAGATAGATATTTTTTTGAGTGGTAGTGGTAGAGGTTTAAGATTAGTGGTGGTGTTGGTATCTTGATATCTCAAGATACCAAGATTACCTTAAGGTAATGTTGAAGGTATTTGCCTAAACTAAGATATATCATAAGATGGGTTTGATGTCCAAGATAGTGAGAGATGGTGGTTGGTAATGACTAGATAGGTTAGTATTTAGCTACCCTAAGAAGCCTAGGTTAGTCTACCAAGGTTATGATGGGTTGCCTAGGTATTGGGGCAAGGTATTGGGAATACCTTATAAAGGGTAAAAGTATAATTTTGGGATAAAGTTTAAGATGGGGTTTTGATTGTTAAGATGGGCTTAGAAATAGGTTGTCTTGGTAGGTAATGGTTAGATAAGGGTAGTTTAGTCTAGTTTGACCCCGTTGACCAAGAGTTGACTTTTTGACCAAAGTCAACTACGAGTCAATACTTTACCTAGAATTGACCCAAAACCAAACCAGAGTTAACCAGTTGACTGAAAGTCAACTGTTAGTTAACTTTTGCCTAGTTTGACCTAGGGTTGACCTAGAGTTGACCAGAGTTGACCATTTGATCCAAAAGTCAACTGTAAGTCAACCTTTGACCCAGATTGACCTAGTTTAACTTGGATTGACTTTCTATGACCTTATTTATTCTAGTTTGGCTCAGTATGACCTAGTATGATCTAGTTTAGTCTGATGTAACCTAGTTTAACCTAGTTTTGACTTAGACTTGCATATCATGACTAGATTAGCTTTTCTTTCATTATTAAATCCTGTTTTGACTTATGGTATCTCATCTTTAGGTCTGTGATTACTCTGAATATGTTCACCTTATCATCTCAGGATCACAGGCGAGCACATTCACTGATAGTTTTCATTGTTTGATATCTGCTATATCTAATTCAGTTGTAGTGTCTTACTTGATTCCTAACACGATGGTTCACGGACTAGTATATGTCGGGTCCTGTCATGAGATGTTGTTCCTGGATTACTGGCTATATTGGTACATGACTAGACTTGTTACTTGTAGTTATATAGACATTGGTACATGACTAGACTTGTTACTTGTACTTGTTACTTGCATAGACTTGTACTATTCGGGGCTGGCCCCCTGTTTTTGAGTCCCGTATCATGACGTGTCATGTCCGGATCCATTATACTATTTGGGGATGGAAAGTTATTAGTTGTTGTGTGATCAAAATTCCTGCTTGTACTTCACACTTGTACTTGTTACTTGTTCATAGCTATACCCTCGCCTCGACGGGTAAAGCCTGACCCTACTTGTTTATAGCTTTCCATGGTGGCCGGCCTGATCCTGCTCGGTTGTACACTTGTTCATAGCTGGTCAGATGGAAAACCTGATCATATTTTCTAAGCCAATCACATAACACACTAATAATTCATGACACATTTTATATTTATTTTATTACATCATATATCCTACTCAGTTCAACATTCAGTACTTTCCTTACCATGTTATGATATTCAGTTTTCATATGTTCTACATGACCTTATGCTATACTTTGTTTGGAGGCTAGGTTCTATTCTGGAGAAGGGTTACAACCCCGGTCCTTGTTTGGTTTACGGGTTGTAAATTGGCTTCTGAATAGCTCCCAAGCCATACTATTTTCTGTCTTGTATTTCATTATAATTGTTTCTTATAGAATTTGTTAATTCATATGGAACTGTTGTTAGTATTTGTACTTGCTCATTTTCTTGACAGGATAACCGTTGATGTTTATAGAGCACATTAGCTGATTTTCTACCTTTTACGGGTATGGCCAGGATAGAGTTTGATGAGACATTATCCCTCGGGCCCATAGATAATTTAGCCCTTGTTTAGACTGTTAGATAGGTTTGTCTGGACTGCGATCCAGCTAGTATTTTCTGACTGTAGTTTTATATTATATTTTGAGTTTCTTTTATGTGTTTATATCTCTGAGCTTGTGTTGGATCTTGAACTCCTTTCCAGTTTTTTTTCTATCATATTTCTATTTCGTGTTATCTATCCTAGTTTGTCTTATAATTAAGTTATGCCATATTATACCTCCGTGCGGAGATGATAGGTACCCTTATTTTGTCTAGTTGTAGTATTTATAGACGACCTATACAGCGTTCTACCGCCGATTCTGCGCGTAGGCTGGACGTACCTACGTGCTCGTGCCCCTACTTTGGGTGCGGGTCGTGACAAAGCCCCCGAAAGGTATTCAGATTTCTAGATATGTTTATCTTTGGACGACTGTTGTCAAAGAAAAAGACGTCTTCAAGTCTGCTCAAATATCAGAAGAAAGTTGTCATTATAGGGCTCTTAGTTTTCCTATCTTGTACTCAGTCTGTAATCTTCAATTTATTGAGTCTAGAAACATGTGCGTTGAGTCGCACTGAGTCATCTCAACCCTAAACTTACTTCTCCAAGCTCCACCATATAAAATAAGACAATCCCTAAACCAAACCAAACCAAACCATTCTAACCCACATAAAATTCTGACACAAGGGAATAAGAATTCGGGCCGAACTCTGCCCCCTAATTTTTAGGAAGCTAATTTTTAGGAACACCATGATCCAAGCTGTCCAACATTCAAATTTTTAAATATTTGGGACAGAATTCTGGCCTAATTCTGCCTCCCCAAACTAGTATAAATAGGGCTTGATTTCTCTCATTTCAAATCAGATCTCTCACTCTCAATCTTCTACACTTTATACATTCTAAGCCTTACTCTTCCAATCTACTAGCCATAAAACTTCCTAAGTCCCAAGGTGCTCTAGTGCGATTCAGCTAGAAGTTCTATGCAATAGTTGAAAAAAAGTCACTTGGACAATTCCAAGTTTCGCCTCTGCGAAGTTGTAAGAAGTTGGCGTGCTCTTCTGAGTAAAGGCACGTGTGTGTACCCTATTTCACAAATAGTGGATTTCAATCCTGAACGAGAGTTCTCAGGCCGGGACTAGTCCTTCACGAAGAAAACTAGGTTAAATCATTGTGTTCGCATATGCTTCTGATCTCTCTTAATTTTCGCATTACTACTCTAATTATATATTCTCTTGATAGTTGCTTTCTGGACTTGGTATAGAGTTGAATTTTTAATTAGTATCTTGCTCATGATTATTATGAAAGTTCTTTTAAGGATCACATGATTTGTGTTTTACCTTGCTTTTTAATTTTACCTCCTTAATTAGTGCACACTTTCCAGTCTATTTCTTTATATTTCACTATGGTGCACTATGAAAGCTTTAAAAAAATTGTGTCTCTTACTATCTTTAGCTTTATTAGCTTATTGATCTTAATATTCTTTCTTTGCTCATTCCTTGGACATATGTTTCTTTTTGAATTGTTGTCTAATGATATTTTGACGCACATAAGAATATATGTAATTGATATATCATATTTCTTATGTCTTAGCTACTATGGATTGAACTTTTGCTTTGAGATTTTCCATTTCTAGAGAATACACTTTCATAATGGCTATAATTTTGCATTCTATAGATCAATCTATTACTTCATTATCTTGGGTTAATCTCAATACTTAGCAAAGAGATTTGTTCTATTGTGTTTTCATGAACATCTCTTTTGTTCTTTACTTGATGATAGTCTAATTCATTTATTTGCTTCTTATACTCTTATCCTTGCTTAATAAAGAGTATATAATTCATTTTGACCATTCAAAATGTATTATCCTTATTATGAACTCTATGCTTAAGCATGTATCTTTAGTGTTAGTGACATAAGATTTAATGAGCACATTTATTTTGTTAATGGCCTACCTCATTAATCTTAATTAGTTATGTAGCTTTCTTATTTGCGATGTATTGTTAAGCTACATAATTATTGTTCACTTTCACTCATAGCTATCTTCTTGAATTTTAATCTATATGTGATATGCTAGTTTACAAAAACAAGATTTATGAATTTTCTTGATGAGATTTGTATTCTATTTTAGATACATATTTGGTCTCTAATATAGTTTGGCAAATTTTTATTTAATCTTGTTTCCATTGAGGTTTGTGATTCATCATTTTAACTTCCTTCCATACTAGTCATTGGTAAGCATCTCTTAAATTTCTCTCATCTTTGAGTCGTAATTTATCGTATTATCATATTACATCTCTTTAGATTAAATCTGTAATAATTTAAATAAGATTGACTCTTTCCCTATATTTTCCATCGATTTGTAAAATTTTATTATAGATATGGATTTGGGATTTTCTCTTGATGAGATTGGACCATGTTTACTTTTATTGAAATGATCCTAATGGTTGAGTAGTCCTAAATTATCTAATTATGTGGTTATCAAGTTAATTTATTATTCTACTTTGACTACTCATGGATTATCACATATGCTCTTTGCTATTTGAACTTCATTGGTCTTTTGCTATTTGAACTTCATTGGTCTTCCATTTAGTATTAGCAAGGTTGGATTATTATCCGTTGATGGGTACATATGTGGTCAAACATACATAGTCCATACAAAGCAATAAATGGTTGATAATTTTTTAATTAGATAATCATGGAGATGATATTTAAGTTTTATTTTTTTTGTATTTTTGAGCTATATTTTGACTTTCATCATGATTGATTTAATTGACTTTATTCCTTTTTATGATGACATTTTTTCTTAAAAGGTAACATACGTTGATCTATCATATTTAAATATGAGATTCTTCTATATAGGTTAGTGTATGCCATTTTTTGATTGCATGTGCTAAAATAGAATATTCTCATCTTTAGTAGCTATTAAGTGGATATCTCTTCTTAACTAAAGATGACATTATTCATTTTATGACGATTTTATAGCCTTATATGAATTAAGCAAGGGAAAGAAATCTATAGTCAATTTACCCCTAGATCTTGCAGTTCTCTATTTTCTGCTATAAGTGCTTTGGAACTAGATACGCATATTTTAAGGGGGAGCAAATAAATTGGTTCAATTCATTTATACCCATTAATCTGTCATACCTAGTTCATCATGGACCCTATTCTCTTCAATTTCATATCTCATTGAGGTCATGATATTTTTTATTTTGAAGGATTATGAGAGTGTATGCAATTATCTTTATTATTTTATCTCTCTCTTATACGGGTTAAATAGGTCATCTTGTTAATATTAACTTTTGTATCTTAACTTGATGACTATTGTGCTTTCATTGATTTGACTTTTCTAGTAAGCTTAATTGATTTGGCTTTTTGAGGACTTACTCAAAACTCATGATTTGTATCAACATTAGTACTACTTTAAGGGGGAGCATTCAAGTCGACTGAATTTCTCATTCTTAAGTATTTTTTTCTCCTTTACCTTCATGTTTATCTAAAGGGTATTCATATAGCATGATAAGGTAATTGAGTTCATATGCATGAATTTTGGATAAGTAAATAGATTTACAAATAATGAGATCATTTTATATCAATTGCTCCATTTTACGTTGATCATTCCTTTATTTTGTTCCACTATTTATCAGTGGACAATTGTGACTATCATAGTTTCATTGATCAATGTTTCAAGTTTAAATATTCAATTGATATCAAGTTTATATTTTCAATATCTAAATTGGTATCTTTCTTCTTTGATATCTATTATCTGTCTAATCCCCATGGCTTTTGACTGAAATCCTTTATTTCATAATTCTCTTCCAAAACTAGAGTAATATTCATATCATTATGTTTTGGATTTCTTATTTGATTTCGTTTTGGTAAACTATCTACTGATTATTATCAAACTCTTTTAGTTTTACCAACTATTTTGTGTTTTGACAAGCTCTTTTCTATTTGGTACTCTACATTTGGTATGTAGTTTATACTTATCTTTACACACTTCTCCATTGTTCTTCATTTAGTATATCTTGATCATGATTATCTATGCCTTCCTCATGCTCAATGTAGTTCTTGTATGTTTCAACAAGACAGCAAGTTTCTTCTACTGGATTATCAAAACTGCTTTTTCTCTATTCAAAGTTTGGTTATGGTTATGTTGTGTGCTTGCTCTCTTCACTTTGTCTATCTTTTATCCTTTTATGGAGAGCTATGCATTATTTTGCTAAATAACAAAGGGGAAGAAAAATGGTAGCATACTATGTGATTTGATGCGATATTATATATAATTGTGTTGTGCTTGGATAAGAACTTTGTATCAGGACGAAAACGTAAATATCCATTTGTGGGAGAGCTTATTTTTTTGATCATGTCAAAGGGGAGAAATAAGTTTAAGTTAGCACACAATCTTCTAGTAATATGTGTTTATTAGTGATACATACATCTATCGTATATATCGTATCTGTCTTAAACTTAACCGATTTGTCATAATCAAAAAGAGGGAGATTGTTAGCCCAATGATTACATCGTATTTTTGAATACGGGTAATCAATTAAGTTTAACATAATGATGTCACTAATATTAATATACTCACAATCATATTGCTACTTAAACTTAGCATTGTCCTAATTGTTCTATATCATATTGCTATGTTTGTATCAAACTGCAACATATTATTTGCTCGTCTAACATGTATTTGTAGACATGCAGCAAGCATGATCAGACATGATCAAACCAGGACATATACAATGGAAAATTAATGATGGGCTAAAGACGGTGTCATACAAGAAGATTTTTCTGAACCGCCTAGTGACCTATCCGGGGCCTCGCAGGGGGTTCCGCTGACGGTCAACGAACAAGGGTCGAGGGGGCAGTGCCCCCCCCCCCCCCCGTGGGGGTTCGTGGACGAAGCCTCCGAAGGGTATTCAGATTTCTAGATCTGTTTATCTTTGGACGACTGTTGTCAAGAAAAAGGCATCTTCAGGTCTGCTCAAATATTAGAAGAATACGTCATTAAAGGGCTCTTGGTTTTCCTATATTGTACTCTGTCTGTAATCTTCAATTTATTGAGTCTAGGAACATGTACGTTAAGTCTCACTGAGTCATCTCAACCCTAGACTTTTCTCCAAGCTCCTAAAAATAAGACAATCCCTAAACCAAACCAAAACATTCTAGCCTACATAAATATTCTAACCCAAGGGAATGATTATTCGGGCTGAACTCTGCCCCCTAATTTTTAGGAAGCTAATTTTTAAGAACACCATGATCCAAGCTGTCCAACGTTCAAATTTTTGGATATTTGGGACAGAATTCTGGCCGAATTTTGCCTCCCCAGATAGTATAAATAGGGTTTGATTTCTTTCATTTCAAATCAGATCTCTCACTCTCAATCTTCTATGCCTTATATATTCTAAGCCTTACTCTTCCAATCTACTAGCCACAAAACTTCCTAAGCCCAAAGGTGCTCAAGTGCGATTCATTTAGAAGTTATGTGCAAGAGTTGAAAAGAATTCACTTGGACAATTCCAAGTTTCACCTCTGCGAAGTTGTAAGAAGTTGGCGTGCTCTTCTGAGTAAAGGCACGTGTGTGTACCTTATTTCACAAATAGTGGATTTCAATCCTGAGTGAGAGTTCTCAGGCCTGGACTAGTCCTCCACGAGGGAAACCAGCGTAAATCGTTGTGTTTACGTATGCTCTTCTGATCTCTCTTAATTTCCGTATTACTACTCTGATTATATATTCTCTTGATAGTTGCTTTCTGGACTTGGTATAGAGTTGAATTTTTAATTGGTTATTATTGACACAAACTTTATTTACCTCCCTCTAGAGTTGCCTACACGTTACTTCAGAGCCAATACCCAAGTGTATTAGTCTATGTTTCAGAAGGGATTAGAGAGGCTACTATCGAGTATCAGTAAGTGTATCACTGAGATACAGTGCTTGTATCAATGATTGTATCACTGAGATACAATGCTTGTATCAGTGAGTGAGTGAGGGAGGTTTTAGGTGAGATTGGGTATCTAAGTGCTTCAAATGTCTGTGAACTAGTGTTAAGTGTGTTTTGTTTCCTAGAGAGTGTTAGTGAGTGTCCATGTATTAGGTTAGTGTAACAGCTGAGTGTATCATGAAGTGTCTTAATATCAGTGTGTGCACTATTTCGATTACCAAATATTGGTGCTTTGTGAATGTGAGTAGTGAGATGTAATGTGGAGTGCTATTAGTGAATGTATTACTATCAGTGAGGTTTAGAGTATCGGTGTTGAGTGGAGGGTGTGTGTGCACTGGCTCTGCAGAGCCTGTGCAGTTAGCAGGCAGTGCAAAGCACTGCACTATAGTAGGAGTTTGACACTGGCCATACCAGGCTAGTGAGGAGGGATTTGACCCCCAAGCAGCAGCAGCTGCTATTTTGGCAGGCAAAGGCATTGCACATTGCATTAGCAGCTGCAGGGCATTGCAGCAGCAACATGCTTACTTGGCCATTGCAGGCTGCATTGCAGCAGCAGCAGGGGATCCTGCCCCTGTTCGGCAGTGTTGGCCAGAGAACACTTGGCCAATTAGCCACTGTCCATGTCATGATGTGAGTATGTATGTGAGGTTGGAAGCTAGTATAGTAATGAGACTTACCTATAAGAGAGGGAAATATATATATAATATATATATATTATATATATATATTATATATATATAATATATATATATAAAGAATAATTACCTACTCTATATTACCTACTCTAACTAAGGTAATGATTTACCTACTCTAACTATATTACCTACACTAAAAAAAATATTATATAGATATTACCTACTCTAACTAAGGTAAGATACCTATCTAACTAAGGTAATAGCCTTACCTATATTTAGGTATAACTTAGAGTAGATGACCTAATAGATAATGGGTAATATTGTACCTATCTAAGTTAGAGTAGAGAGTTATCTAAGTAAATACCTTAAAGTGGGTAAATATGGAATGTAGGTAAGTAACTAATATAGGTGATACACACACACATTATATATATATATATATAATATATATATATATATATATATATATATATATATATATATATATATATATATATATAACTAGGTAGTAATGACTTGAATTGGGTTAGCCTAACCTAGATAAATAATAAATAAATAAATAAATAAATCAGTAAAATAAATAAATAATATAACTAGTTAGGTAATGACTTGAATTGGGTTAACCTAACCTAGATAGACTTGGTTAGACCAGGGTTGACCAGTTGACCAAAAGTCAACTTTGAGTCAAGATTGACCTAGAATTTACCTAGATTACATATCACACACTAGAAAACCATGCTAAGCACTAATTATCACCATTTAACATATGAATATCTCATATATAGGTCTTGTGACTCCACTTTGAGCTTCGATTCACATTGACTGCTCAGGACCGCACGCGAGTACATTCTCTGATAGTTTTCATTGCTTTGATACTTTCTATATCTATTCTGTTATAGTATTTTACTTGATTCTCGACACGAGGATACACGAGCTAGTATACATTGGATCCCTCATGAGATATTATTCTCGGTTAACCTGGTATATGGGTACTTGTTCGATATTATTTTTTGTACTTGTATAGACAATGATTTGGGAGTAGGCTACCCCCTGCTTCTAGAATCCTGTGTCATGACATGTCATGGTTGGATCCATTATACTATTCGGGTGATTGGGGATTTATTAGAATTTATGTGATCAATACCCCACTTGTTTACTCTCTTATGCATAGCTCACCCTCGCCACACGTAGGGTATAGCCTGACCTTATACTACTTGTGCATAGCTTTCCATTGTGGTCGGCCTGATCCACTATACTCGTACTTGTGCATAGCCGATCAAATGGACCGCCTGATCTAGACCCAAGCCGGTCACATAACACTGTAATATCTCAAGGCACCGTTATGCCTTATATTATACTCAGATTGCCTGTATTACTTTACATTCAAGTTTTACTGTATATTTCTCATACCATGACATGATTATCAGTTATCTTGTACTTCTTACTTCCAATTTTGATATTCTATCATGTACTCCATTTTAACTATATTATAGCATTTGTCAATTTAATGGAACTGTTGTTGGCGTCTGTACTTCGCTCCAATCCTGACTGGATTTTATTTTTTAGAGGATTTAGAGGTTGATTGCACGACCTACTATGGGTCTGGGATAGATGGTGTCACTGATCAGGACTTGCCTGTGGAGCCGGTGCTCATAGAGGATGCACCTCCAGTAGTGACTTAGTTTAGCTAGGTCTTGCTGGATTTGTTTCCAGATTGATATATTTGGGTTTGTATTATTATTTTGGATCGTACTATGTCTTAGACTTCTAAACTTGTTTGGTTGTGACTCTGCTACTATTTCAGACTCTATCTGTTTCATCTTTTATCATCTGTAGAATAGAAATAATGAGATGATTATTATTGATGAGAGACTACATATATAGGAGAGGCTAGCCTCCTCTCCTATTATTCTAAGCAATGTGGGAGTAAAGCCCATTAACTAATAACTCTAATATAATACTTAAATCATCCTCAAGCTGGAGCATAGATGTCAATCATGTCCAGCTTGTTACATAAAAATTGAACCTGAGGACCCAGAAGAGGCTTTGTGAAGATATCAGCTATCTAGTCGCTGGTCCTCACATGTTGAAACTTTATCACTCCCTTTGTATATTCATCGCGAACAAAATGAATGTCAATTTCAATATGCTTCGTCCATTTATGAAATACTGGGTTGGTGGCTATGCGAATAGCAGATTGGTTATCACACCAATATCTGCCACTTGAGACCCTGCGTCTTCTCTCAGTTCTTGTAGGAAATGCTTCATATATAATATCTCTGGCGTGCCATGAGCAATAGCTCGATATTTTGCTTTTGAGCTTGAGCGTGCTATCACACTTTGTTTCTTGCTCTTCCATGACACTAGATTTCCGCCAATAAATACTGAGTAGCCAGATGTAGACCATCTATCTGTCAGGCTTGCTCCCTAGTCAACATCAGTAAAATACTCAATGCGAGTGTATCCATTATTCTCCATTCGAATTTCTTTTCCTGGATTCTTTACTAGATAACACAGAATCCTGAGAACTGCCTGCCAGTGTGGAATTCTTGGAGAAGCCATAAATCTACTTGCAACACTGTAAAAGAAATATCCGGACGCGTCATAACTGTAAAGTATTTGAGTTTTCCAACTACTCGACAATACTGATCTGGATTAGTCATCAGGACCCCTTCGTCTGGAAGTAACTTCGCCCCTGGATCCATAAGTGAGGTTGCTCCCTTTGCTTGCATCATGCCTGCATCATTAGTATGTCCAGCACATACTTTCTTTGAGACATTACAATGTCCTGTTTATCCTGTGTGACCTCACTGCCCAAGAAATAGTTCAAGGTTCCCATATCCTTTGTTTGAAATTGTTCTTCAAGAAACTTCTTGAGACTTGAAATACCCTGGCTGTCATCTTCCGTGATTATAATATCATCAACGTAGATACCAAGTAGTATTCTTCCAGCAGATGTGTGTCGATAGAAGATTGAATGGTCATTCTTTGATTGACACATGCCAAATTGAGTAACAACATGTGTAAATCGACCAAACCATGCACAAGGTAATTGTTTCAGATCATAGAGGGCCTTCCTCAGATGACACACTTTACCCTCCCTTGCAACGAACCCAAGAGGTTGCATCACATATAGCTCTTCATCAAGATCCCCGTGGAGAAAAGCATTCTTTATATCCAGCTGAAGTAACAGCCAGTCATATCGTATGGCCAAGGCCATGAGGACACGAATGGATGTCATTTTGGCCACATGAGAGAATGTCTCAAAGTAATCCTCACCATAGGTTTGAGAGTATCCTTTGGCCACCAGACGAGCCTTTAGTCGATCAAGAGTGCCATCTAGTTTTACCTTAATCGTGAACACCCATTTGCAGCCGACTGCCTGTTTACCAGTAGGTAAGTCGACTAAGTGCCAAGTATGATTTTCCTGGAGAGATTTCATCTCCTCGTTCATAGCAGCACGCCAACCAGGATGTCGGAGACCCTCCATAGCGGTCTTGGGGATCTGAATCCCATCAATAGTAGCCACCAGAGACAGAGTGTGACTGGTAAGTCCTTTGTAGCTGTCAACATACAAGGGATTATCACGACAGGCACGATAAGGACGTTCTGGAGGTGGACCACCAGAGCTGCTGGCAAAACTGGTGGAGCTGCTGGTGGAACAAATAGAGGCAATTCATTGGAGCCATAGCTGCTGGTAGAACCAGATGAGGATGATTCTGTGGACGATGTCGACAATGGATGAATCGGTGTATGTGGACCATCTGCCTGGGAGACTGGCTAGGTAAGGGAGGGCACCCGTACGGGAAGCTGTTGTGTTTGAGGAGAAAATAACAAAAATCCACTTCTGGATAGGCCAGAGTAGTCGGAGCCGTTGATTGTGGAAATGGTAAAATTCTGTTTCTACAAAGGTAACATTCCGAGTGAAAAATATCGCTTTAAGACGTGGGAGAAACACCGATACCCTTTCTGATATTTAGGATACCCAAGAAAAATATATTGTATTGCCTTAGGATCTAATTTAGAAAGGGTTGGTCGGGTATCCCGAATATAGCATAAGCAGCCAAAGATGCGGAGAGGCAGAGGAAATGGTTATCGTCCAGGAAAAAGCCTAAAAAAGGGAGAGCTACCATTAAAAACAGACGATGGCATGCGATTAATAAGATAACAAGCAGTAAGAAGCGCATCTGACCAAAATCGCTTGGGAGCATGCTTAAAATATAAGAGGTTTAGTAGATGATGCCATTGAGGGCCAGATGTTTATCGAGATTACGAGATAAATACTCACGGCTATTGTCACTCTGAAAATTTTTGATTGGAAGACCAAATTGTGTTTTTATTTCAGCATAAAAGTTGCACCAGATGTTAAATAATTCAGAGTGATTTTTTATCAAATAAACAAAAGTGACACGTGAGTAATCATCGACAAAAGTAACAAAGTACTTAAAACCCATTATAGAGTCAATCGGACAAGGTCCTATATCAGAATGCACCAACTCAAAAGGAGCGGAAGCAATTTTATTTGGACTCACTGGATAAGGAACCCGAAGATGCTTAGCTAAACTACATGGCTCACAATGAAAAAAAAAGAGAATATCTAAAGATGGGTACATTTTTTGGAGAACTTGGGACGATGGATGGCCTAACCGACAATATAACTCGACAAGATCGAGTTTCATGCTGGCACAGACAACAGAAGGAGTTACGTCAAACATGTACATGCCTCCAGTGACATGCCCCTTACTGATAGTCTTTCCAGTTTTTAGGTCCTGAAAAACACAACCATCAGAAAAAATGTTACCAAGCAATGTAGTTCACGAGTAATTTGTATAATAGAAATTAAACTAAACGGGTTCCCAGGAGTAAGAAGTACATAATTGAGTGACAGTCTGAAAGATTAGCACATCCACGGCCTCGGACTGTCAGGGAACCGCCATTGGCAACAGTAATGCCAGAAGCACGACATATAGGTACATAATCATGTATCATACCTACATCACCAGTCATAAGAGAGGATGCACCAGAGTAAATTACCCATTGCTTGGGTTTCTCTATGCACGCGACTGAGTATCCGGCTGTGGAACCAGACGTGGATGCTTCACCCCGACATTGAGCCTGGAAATCAAAGAACTCTGTATATGAGTCCGAAGTCATCTGAATAGATCGAACCCCATCATCTGGGGCATCAGTGGTGATATTAGCAGTAGGTGATTTAGTGCATTGCCAATAGATATGGCCAAGCTGACCATAATTAAAGTATGTGCGCGATCTTCCTCCATCACGATCGCCATTACCCCGTCCTCTATCACGACCAGCAATACGGCCACCCCGTCGGCCACCACGACCACTATGAAATCCCGAACGAGCAGCCCCGAGAGCAGAACGATCAGCAGGAGTATCACCCGTGAGTAGTCTTAACGACTTTGGCAGCCCGAAGGACACGATATTATGCTTCTAACAGGGACGGTACTCAGATCCAGCAATAATCTGAGAACGAGCAGAGTCTGCATCAGGACGAAGAGATGCGAGATAAGCTATGACATGAAGCTGCTCACGTTGATCCCGTGCATCATTGATATCCGATGTAAGGGGTAATACGCGGTCGATCTCATCCGTCATAGCCTTAAAGGCCCGGAAATGGTCTTTATGTGATTTGTCTCCTTGATTTGCTCGGTATACACCAATGACCGAGTCATACGTACGAGACAAATCGCGTTTACCATCAAAAGCTGCCGCCAACATTTTCTATAACTCCTTCACGGAGTCCGTATTTTGAACCATATCTTCCACCGATGGTTCCATGGAATTCATCAACTGTGTAAACAATCGACTGTCATCTGTCTCCCATTGCTCAAAGATGGGATCATCGTCTGTTGGAGGATTGTCAGTCAGATGTTTGGACAACCGCATTCCTCGAAGTATCTTCTCAACCTTATTTCTCCATGTCGAGTAGCCCTCTGGCCCTTTCAACAGTCGATTGACAATTTGAATGGAGGAAATCGTCGTGCTAGTGCCCGCTAGTGTGTTTCTGACATTAGTATCTATGGCACTGTTATTCGTCGTAGAGTCTGTCATTTATCAGAGATTCGATTGTCGATATGTTCTTTCTATTTGATAAACACAGAAACTCTGCCAATATGCTAAAACCGGAGCCAGAACCGACACACGCACATAAAAAGCAGATAGTGTGGATCATAAGCCAGAACAGAGAGATAACCCATGGTAACATCTGATAGATCCTGGTATGAAGATCATGGAAAGAAACAAAGATTTATGCACAACAAATCATATGTGTGCACTTTGTTAAATTTTTAGTATTGATGGACAGAGGTTCCAACAAATATTTCCTCTTTGAGAATCCCAACAATGATTTTTTTTAGAAACTAAACTAGGGTTTGGAGGGAGTGGGGGCGGCTGATAGAAGGAGAGGGTTAGAGTTAGGGTTAGGGATTGGAGGCATCAGGGGGAGGGCTGACAGGGGGCCGGAGGGGAGGGCGGGAAGCAGGTCGTGGAGGGGGAGGTGCGGCAGCAGCAGCAGGTCAGGGGGGACAGCAGGTCGTGGAGGGGAAAGGTACGACAGCAGCAGCAGGTCATGGAGAGGGGAGGTACGGCAGAAGTAGCAAGTCGGGGGGGCAACAGGTCGTGGAGGGGGGAAGGTGCGGTAGCAGCAGCAGGTCGGGGGGATCAGGCAACAGGTCATGGAAGGGGGGCAGCATGTCTGGAAAGAGGGGTTGCAACAGCGAAAAGGGGGGCAGCAGCAGCTGCATGGGGGGGTTGACGGCTAGTTTTTTGTTGTTGTGGAGTTAGGGTTTTGACTCTGATACCATGAAGAAGAAATAATGAGATGATTATTATTGATGAGAGACTACATATATATAGAAGAGGCTAGCCTCCTTTGTCACGACCCGCAGTCGCTTTTCGGACGCGAGTGCGTGAGCAAGCCAGCTATGTATCAAGTAGACTCCAGCCCGACTCGAATACGTATAAGCTGTCAAGAGCATGGTATCATGTCTAATATGGTAATCTAAACTATATCTCAATCCACAAGATGTATAAATCAAGAATGAACAAGTATGGTTCATGGTCTGCATCCCACTAGCATATTGTCCGATTAGACTCCAAGAATATGAGTCTATGAAACTAGGCTAGCAAGCAGGATATATCATAAGTGCACGAGAAGATATAAAGCAATATCACTAGCAAAATACCTGAATCATCCAGATGTAATCAACTACCACATGCTCAGCTAACTAACTCCGTGCAACCAGCTACCTGAAGAGATCATCAGGTCCTCAGAGGACTAGCAAGATACATAAAATATGCCTACTAAATAACAGTAAATAACATGTATGGAAGATAAGGACGGTGCAAGAAGGACATCTAAGACACGACAAGTCATATCAAAATGTAATACTAGACTTGGCTATCAATCAAACGATTAACCCATATAGCTTGTAGTATAATGTAAGATACTCCCAATCTATAGTAGGTTTCGACTGTAGGACAATGCAAGATATTCCCAGTCGAGAATAGCCAATTCTAGTATGATCTCCTCTCCTAAAGGAATACAAGGTCAAGTAGACTCCTCTAAATCGTAGTACAATGCAAGATACTCCCAATCTATAGTATGTCACAAGTCAAGTCAATCAATCAATATCAAGATCAAAGAATCGGCTATAGGTCGTAGTACAATATAAGATACTCCCAAACTATAGTATGTGTCAACTGTAGTACAATGCAGATACTCCTAGTCAAGAATGGTCAAGCCAAGAACATGGTGTAGAACTGACGACTCTATCACAAGACACGATAACATAAAGAAGACCAATAGACAAGCAATATTTAATATCCTATACGTGCACGTAAATCTAGAAACAAGTAAAATAGTCAATGACAAACCAATCACAATATGAGAATTAGGTAACCATATGGAAGAATTACAATAGAAAGAAACAATATAAATACTTCATATGTTCGACACGGTATACTTGTCTGGTAGTAGCATGAAGAACCAACCATATAACGTCAACTGATAAGCCATAAAGTCCAATTCTCACAACTGTCTTCGAAAGCTGAAATAGACATTGCCAACATTCTCAGAATGGTCAAATTAGCTAGCATTGCATGTCCTTAAGTCCAATTCTGGATACAGGGGCAAAACTGTAATTTTAGATCAAAATGATGTTCGTCGTTGGACCCGCTTTGTACCAAAAAGTGTGCCAAATTCTATGGTCTATAAAGCCGTCAAACTATATGTTTATGGGTCAAATTTTTCGATACGAATCCAACCGTATGTCCAAAGTTGGATTCCGGCAGGCCGTGCACAAAATCGTCCGTTGAGTTAGATCGTAGGGCCCACAAAACGGTGATCCGATCAACTATCTCATAATTGGACCAAACTTGGCATACAGGACCATAAAAATGATACGGTCCTGTTGGCGCAAGTTTCGTCTCGATTTGACTAACGTCCACAAAGTAATTAAGAAATTCACAAAGAGGTCGATACGGTGAATTTCGACGGATACGTATCAAATTCGTTGCGCACATGCAACCAATTTGAATTCCGTCAAAGCCCACACGTCCGTGAAGTCGATATGCACCTTTCGATACTTTCAATTCGTGACAACGTCGCCCAGTTTGACGGAACGTAAGTCGTATCGGGAGGTTTTTTTATTTTCTATTGTTTTAAAAAACAGTTTTTTGGTCAATTTGGGTTGCCAATTTCTTAGTGCTTAGTCGATCAAATCGACTTCTGCAAGATTCGTTACGAAGCCCTATAGGTTTGCTGCAATTGTATTTGATTGGTTTTTGAAATCTCTTAATGGTTTGTTCACAATCTTCCTTCCAATTATGGGTTGGGACTGTCTTATATGGTCTATTTTCGATCAGTTATTTATCGACTTCGTATCAATTTTATGGACTGGTGGGTTCTCCATATCGGAACATAAAAGCTAGCGCTTCTAGATGGTCATATGGGCTCTCTACACTATTTTACGGAATTAAATTTTGTGGAACGATGAGGACGAAATCCTTACCTGAAGTTGGGCTTGCGGCTGCCGCTGCTGCTGTGTCCTGCTGCCTATGGCCGCTGTTTGGCTGCGCTGCCATGGCCATGGCCGGCGACTGGTAGCTGCACCGTGACGGGGTGGTGCGCCTAGGTGACAAGGAAGTCGTGGGGGTGTTGGCTAGGATCGGGGTTAGGGTTTTTTCGAGTTGCGTGGAGTCCTCATCTCCGTTAGTTCTCTCTTTTCCTTTATATAGTCGGGCCTTGGTTGGGTGGTTTTAAAAGGGCTCGGCCAAGGTGGGTTTTAGGTTAGCTGGGCTGGGATTCTTTGATTTGTTTATTATTTTATTGTTTTTTTTCTTTTCTAAATATTTTTTTCCTTTAGTTATAGATATATATATATATATATATATATATAAATAAATATATAATATAATATATATATATTATAATATATATATAATATATATAACTATAATATATATATATATATATTATATATTAATATATATATATATATAATATATATATATATATATATATATATATATTATATATATATAATATATATATATATATATTATATATAGTTATATATATATATATATATATATATATATATATATATATATATATATATATAATATATATATATATATTCTTTTCAATAGCTATTATATATAAAACTATATATATGCACACACATTTATATACCTATATAATCCAAAGAGTACAAAATAGGTATACACAACCTTAAGATAGGTACCAATATATTATACAATATTCTAAAGGTTGTAATATACATATTCAATAATTTGTGTTACTAAAAATATTATAATAAAACACAATTTAAATTTAATAGCAATAATATATAATAATCCTTACAAAATAATTCATTAACCATACAATCGTATATATAAGTATGTCTCTACATGGACGTCTTGGGAAGCACTACCTGTCCATATGGGTTTGAGTTTGGCTCGGGTCAAGTCCGGTCTAAATCGATACAACTGGGTTCCCTAAAAGTCAATAAACTTAATAATAATTAATTAAATCATTTATAGGAGTCAAGTCATAATTTGGCCTGGTTTCCTAGTTAGGACACACTTAGGGCTGGGTCTTCCCTGGCATGGCTAATACACTAGTCAAGGCACACGACCATGCTATCCGTGACATGATTCCCAGTCATCTTGTACTCCAAATCTTAACTATGACTAAAGCATCATATCGTACTAACTATTTAATTAAAATATTTATAAATTCCAAAAATTCCCATTTATTTCAAATAAATAAAATAAAATATTTTCAAAATACCAGGAAAAGGGGTTACATCCTCTCCTATTATTCTAAGCAACGTGGGACTAAAGCCCATTAACTAACAGTCTAATATAACACTTAACATCATCTATCAAATTATCGTGCTTGTCTTCTTTTAGATTCATGTGATTGAGTTATATTTCATATATCATATTCCTCCGTGTGGAGATGACAAGTTTATATTCATTGTTAGATGTTAGATGTTGTAGATGACCTATACAGCATTCTACCGTCAACACTGCAGCATAGGCTGGACGTACCCACGTGCTCGTTCCCCTAAACCAGGTGCGGTCGTGACAATTTTCATGTGCAGATAGCGTGCGACATCCCCTACAATAAGAAGCATGGACACGATCGTTTGAATCAGTCCGTTAGTTTGATGGAGCATGAAGTGCTCGAATGGCTAAGTCAAATGAGTTGGCTGTGTAACAAGCTAAAGAATCAAGCCGCATCAGCTTGACAAAACGATAAGGCGTATCGGCTTAAGGTAGGCAGGATTAGACCCTTCTCCACTACTCCTTCATGCCTAATAACATATAACTTCTATGCATGATATTCTCGAGGAGTCCATGGGCATGGCTCAAATGTGTAAAAGTCTTAGTGCGTGTTGAACATTAAGATAGAATATTGAACATTGAATAATTGAGGTGACTTGCATCAAGTGCACGGGTCGCGGTAGGACATTGATGGTAGAATGTTGAAAGGTAATATTGAGATGTGCATCAAGTGCACGACTCAAAGAACATTGAACACTAGGCCTAGAACATTGAATATGGCGTTGAGCGTGCATCTGTGCACGGAAAACTATGCAAATAACTTAGCAACGAAATAGAAAAGGTATGGCGCAATGCCATGGAACCTGTCGTAACATTGAAAGATATACTTCGTGCATCGAAGTATGCAGTTGTGGCACAGATACCACGGAACTGCCATTGTACAAATGACTTGCAAATGGAACGCATTATGTAGTATAAAGGTATTCAGACCTACGTCATTGGGGCATCATATATTAATATGGATGTGTTGGGGCATAGTGCCATGGAACTTAAGATCGATGGATGATAACTCGAGTTGGTATAGTTTATGTCCTGGACATGAGAAGGTGCTTGTGATTTTGATGGCTTCTTAACTTTTACGCGTATTGCATGGCCAATGGACTTGGATAACTCGTGCACGAGTTTTGGTATCCATCGAACGAGTTACGACCAGGACAACGAGACCGTTCGGCCTAGGAGGGGAATGAAATGGGTTATTGCGGGACCGCCATAGAGGCTTGCTACCTGGGCTGGTTGGGCACATCACAATGTTCAAACCTTCGGGGGGGCTTACTACCCGTCCGCGCGAACGGCCGTACATCTGGGTGATACGAATAGTCCATTATGGCTTAGAATGCCAATGACCTTCATACAGATGGGACATGTGGGCTGAGATTATAATTGGGTGCAGGGATAGATCCTGGCACCCTTGTGATTTGTGAAATTGTCGGTTGCTGGCTTGAAGTTTGGACAATACGAGGATGTGCACAATCACTATGTTTATCAATATTATGTGGCTGACAGTGTTTGTTGTAGGGATACGATACTTGATACATTTATATTTGTAACTCTTCTTTCCGAAATTTCCAAAATTTTATATTATTTTATTTATTTATTGTATTTTCCTTTAAATCATGTTTTGGAATAGGTTCTCTTCGAGACGTATAAACGACATTTTACTTTTATCTCAAAACTAGTAATTCGATTTTAATAAAAATATTTATTTTTGAATTCATTATTTATTTATTTATTTGGTAATTTGGGCTTTCAAATATTTATTTCGAAGAAGGTTTTAGAAATTATAATAAACTTTACCAATAAAAAGAATTGCTAATAAAGATTTTGTGTTATTGCAAAATATAGCTTACATTATTTTATGGCACTAAATATTATGTTAAGTGATTATATTTTTAAATTCTAGTTATTATATTAATCAATTATCTTTAAATAATATTTCTGGCTTTATCAAAATATATCCTGATAGTACACAATACTATTCAAATTAGTTTGATAATACTAAATATTAAGTTTAAAATTGTTTGAGTAATCAATTATGATTAGGATTATATTAATCTTTTTTTTAATTCTCTTTTAATTTAAATTAAGAGATTAAGATTGGATTAAACTAGCTTTAAATAGTATATTGTTTTTAAATAAAAGGATGGGTTATCCTAGAATTCCTAATCCTCACTCAATCTAATCTTTAAACACATAGAATAATAGATTCCCCTCTTTCCTTCTTGTGTATATCCTTCATGTATATATGAAGCAAACCGTAAGCATATATTTTCTCCTATCATGATCTCCTAACCGATTTCCTTTGATAAATATATATAGGACCCCATTCAGCTAAGCCTTTCTCCTTACCCCTTTGTATACGAACTAACTCCCAATTTCTCCATCAAACTCAATACAACCATGAGAACTCGCCATCACCACCACGAAGTTCCCCACCACCTACACGCCTCGTCGAAGTCGGTCACGTGCCTCCAACCATGGTGCTAGCACTGTCCGTACCACCCCACCAAGCACCTGCGGCTGCGGCATCCGTCGCGAACAGCACCTGAATACCCCGCTCCATCATCATACATCATCTCCACCGCCACCACAATAGACAACAACACAACCAACACATGTGATCGTGTCCGGACCCGTGTGTCCGTGTCCATCCAATATTACTCTATTGTATTACATATTACAAACCCATAATCAGCACCGTGCCGTCCCCGTCCCGTTCGCCACCACCACCAAAGGCCAACGATACAACACCAAGACTCACCTGAGCCCTGATCTCCTCCGGCACCATCTCCGGGATGCACCCGCCCCGGCGACCGTAGCCCACCAGCGACCTTGATCCCGACGTCGACTCCATGGAATACCCCTGCATCTAGCAGTGCCCACCGCCGGATAGAATGCCTCCTTCTCTTCGACGCTGCGGCCGTGCCCTCGTTGTCTTCCGATCCGCACCGTTCCAACCATCCCCGTGCCCGGTCAAGCGTCCCCGCGGTGACGAACCCGAACGTCGCCCCACAGGGGCAAACTCTGCTATCCCTAGCCGATGACACCGAGCTGCCCGGATCTAGCACCGTACCTCGCCGGCGTTCGAGCCCGTCCCCACTCCGATACGAGCCGTTCATCATATCGAGTGCACGCCACGCCTCGGAGAAGACCCGACGCCCACTGGCCAACCTCCAGCGCCGCCTGGACACGAGCGCCGCGACGCCATGGCGAGCCCGCCTCCCACACTTTGGTGGTTTGTCCCCTCTGCCGCGCGGTGGCCGCGTCGCCTCCGCCATCGCAGACCGGTGGTGCCGCATCTCTATGGGGACAGCGGGTTGCCGCCCGACGAGCCTGGGAAAACCCCGATGAACTCTCAATCCCTCTTTCCTCTCTCTCTCTCTTTATTCCAATTTTCCTTTTATATCTATTTAAAGGAATGGAAATATAAGTGATGAGCTTTTCGTTACTACCAGCATTGAATGCTGCTGAGTAGTGAGGGTTGCTTTTCATTGCTTGCTTTACTTTTAACTTATAAACAAAATATCAGTACCTAAAATTATATATTAGGCTTTATATATATAACTACTAGGTTTTGGATTAAAATTATATCAGTATTATTAGTCACTAATTGGGCCTTGAGGCTTTTATTTTAGTTTTGTAATATTAGTTGAGCTTAAGTGATGGGCTGGACTTTGATAGCTTGCAGTTAAAGTAGGTCTCTTTCTAGAAAATAATTTCTATTTACAGATATACAAGTATTGAGGTTTTGTTATATTTATATATGTATTTAAGATAATTTTTAGTTTTATATATTGGACTCTATGAAAGTTATTATAATTTTTTTTATATAAAAATTATAGATATGTTTGAGGATTGATTATATATTGAGCCTAAGTTTAAGTATTTAAATAGAGGATTGACATTTTGTGTATATGTTGTATTAACAAACCTTGTATTGTTACACTTATTATAGTACCTTTTTACACCGTTTAAATATAGTAACTTTTTCCCAAAACAGTTATATATAATATAGCATTTCTATCTACCTTTCAAATATAAGAGTTGCGCTAATAAGTATTTTGTGAAATAATTATCAATGTTTCCAAAAATATATATTTTAACAAATAAGGGTTTGGCCTAAAAGGAGTTTCCATATTTTATTACATTTTAGTATAGATTCAAATATGATACTCTTCTAATAGATTTATGAACATATGTTACCATAATAAGGTTTTGCCTAAGATGATTTAAACGTATCTACCTAAATTATTTTTATTCTAATTAGTTATAAATATTTTCTTAATATATATATATATATATATATATATATATATATATATATATATATATATATATATATATATATATATATATATATATGTATTTTCTGATTAGATTTCTTTCCTAGATTTGATCGCCCTTAATCGTGACTAGTCATATGTTGTTATTACTTGCGATTCTGACTATTTCATATCGACCCTAGGCTAATCGGATTGTCCCGGACCCAATGGCATGGTCTGTCTCATCGTTAGCGATCGTCTTGCATAGTTATGACATCTGCGACCATTCTGAGCCCAACAGGATTATTGGTTTCACCAGCAAAGGACCTCAGGTAAGTGCACTCTCTGGCTGCTTTCAATTCTGATAGTTTTGTTCAGTACGTATCATACATATGCTCTCCTGCTTGTTGACACGCTGTACACACGAGATGGTATCATGGATCCTTGCTCATTATATTCTTATTTTATCTTGCTTTCGTGTTTCACTACTTTTTGGGTCCATGTGTACTAGTTAGGAGAGAAAATATCTTAGTAGACGTGTGAACTATCCTTTCTATCCCTCGTATCTTTCGTGGAGAATAGCAGTCGCACATTTCACGTGCGGGGTGCCGGATTTACCCCCTAGCCGTTCACATATCGAAACAGATATTTCAATACACTTAGATAGTTGTCTTTTATTTATTCTTTATATTTCACCAATGGCCATGTCACCATGTTTACATATTCTTTTCTAGTTGACATGCCATGTTCTATGATTCATGCTTTCATTCTAGTTATACCATGACATCAGTCTACTTTCTAGTTTTCTTCTATATATGCTATTTTCATGTATTGTCAATCCTATTATTCTGCGAATAGTTGGTCGGTTTGTGTGCTTGTTCCATTTCGGACTGGAAACTAACATTTTTCAGGTTAGCTGTGGCTTCTCTTAGCATTGGAAGATTCGGGTGTACTTGCAGGCCAAACCTAGAAATTAGATAGATGTGGTATTATTTCATTAATTGTAAGAACCTTTTACTTTCTTGAATATAAATCTTGTAAAGGTTGTAATAAATTTAGAAATGTGAATGAGCAGTAAAGTTTTGTCATGACCCGGTCCCAAATTGTTGGGTCGAATCGGATCATGCCCAGCCTGCACCGTTGTGAGACGGCGGCAGTAAGCTGTATCCAATTGCAGGTAATCACAACAACACAATATATTTGTCACAACTTCCTAAAATAACGAATGTTAAAACTTGTCCAACAAAAGATTCATCTGATACATCTGATAAAATAAAACTGTCTTTTAATCCAAACATCAAAACAAAAGGAAAATCATCATCTAGAAAGTTGGCTCATCAGCCCCGAGATCAACATCGTCTGATTGGGACTCTGGCAGCACAGCTGGGTAGAGATCAGGGTCGTAATAGCTATTAGTCAATAGCTCAGCATCATCTATGGAACCTATTGGGGGTGGGGAATCCAGTCAGAAAAGGAGCAAAGTACAATTATGAAAATCTAACAATTCAACTAATAATTAGAATTTTGTAATTTTAAACAGTTTGAAATACTTGAACAATATTTTCCATAATTGAGAACAATGTGATTTGAGTATATAATGCTTATGACCGGCTTGGGTTGTACAATAGTATCCTAGTGATACGATACGGCTTATCTTCGTACGAAAAGGAGTAAGCTCGCATAATTATGTAATATGAAGGTATTGGTCATAGAACACTATACTACTCCTCCAATCCCGCAATCAATAACAATCATTACTATAGGAGAGAGTTCCGTGTAGCAATGTGGTTTAATCTTGCAATATTATAATTAATAATTAAATTGAAAAATAAACATAATTGTACTTGCCTTGGTTTATAACTAGATTTGAAATTGGTACCGAGGAAAGATTCAGACTCGTCCTTGAAATCCTACAGTTGAGAATCCCTTCTTAGAAACATATTTGAACCAGATCTAGGTGTTCTAGTTATAATCTCTAAAATTGATCCTAGTCAAGTTATTAATTTGTTAAAATTATTCTACTGGAATACGTTATCACTACGAACTACAATTAATTATTTAACAAGGTAAAAGTCAATTTACTGATTTAATTTGGAAAATAACATTTACAAGTTTAATTGTCAAAACTTTGTATTTTAGTAACATATATATATATATATATATATATATATATATATATATATATATATATATATAACTAGATTTTTTTTTAAATGAGAAAAATATGAATTTCTGTTAACTTTCAAAAACTTAATGTGAGAAAACTTATTAAATTTCTATATAAAAATAAATATTTTATTTTTATATTCTACGTATTTAATGCCAAAACAACAACTCAGAAAATAAAGAAAAAGCTACACTACACAATACAAGATCTCAGAAAAGAAAATAGAAACTGGGCTTATGCCCTTACAATTTATTACATGAATTAATTAAAAATTGTTGTTGAGCTCCGAACGCCGGGAAGCGGTCCATTCAGTAGGCCGAGGCCCTGCACTCAAAAATGCTATTGGCCAGTAATATGTTCTAAAATAATTATTTAATTTAAAGATATAAAAAAATGGTAAGTCTCAAACTTGGTCCAAAATATCATGTTGCACTCTAGCTTATGCCTCAACGTCCGGAAATTCCAGTTTCGTTTGCATTTCGCTAGGGTCTACAGATCGATACGGTCATTGCCCAAAAATGATACAAAAACCATATTTTAAAACCAACAATTCAAGTTGTAATTCGTTTTGCAAAGGCTGGAATTTAGAAATAGTTTTATTCAAACTTTAAAATATATTTTCCGAAAATTTGGGCAGCACCTCCACTATAATTGGGACAACCCAATCCTGGGAAAATTGCCAACACCCAAAATATTCCAAACCAGGAATAACAAACCACAAAATAATCCCACATCAGGGATATCAATTTCCAACCCAAATGTAGATTTTTATTTCTAAAAATTAATAATCACAGAACCCTTTTTGAAATATAAAATTCGAAGAATCCGAAATAAAATTCGAAAAAACCGAAAACTACAGAACCATAAACGAGAAAATCCGAACTTAACTCAAAAATTTCGAGAAACCACAGAATCACAAAACCACATAATTATTCCGAAAGGGAGTTCAAAAAATCCGAAACCACGAATCGATCTGATTCCCATAGCGGGATCGGGGACCATTTCATCATCGACTCCAATGGGAGTAACATGGGAATACAGAAGATACCTCGGGTTGCTCGACTAGGGCTCTCAGGTAAAAATTAGGGAGGAAGAAAATCCACGCGGACAGCGAAAAGCTCGGGACAACACTCAGATCCGGTCGCAGGGAGCGGACAGTGGCTCGGGACCGGAGAGGAGCGCGAAAAGGGAGCGAGGGTTTCGGGGCGCGATCGGAAAGCGGCTGCGGGGTCGGGATCGGCCTGGGCCACGGGGAACAATAGAGGCGGGGGCCGCTTGGGGTCGGCCAAGAGGGACCGAACGGCGACGGAAGGCGTTGGCCTCGGACAGAGGGGGTCGCGGAATCGTCGGAGGGCGTCGGGGCTTGGGCGGATCGACGTCGGGGTCGCCGAGCTCGGCTAGGGCTTGGGCTCTGGAAGAGTTTAGAAAAAATTGAGAATGGAGGATGGGGATGAGGGGTTTATATAGTATAGGTATTTGGGGGTTACGGGAGAGGAAGGGAAGAGTCGGAAGTTTTCGGAAAAGAAGGGGACGCGGCTGAGACGTTTGGGAGCGGAAAGGAAAGGTTTTCTTTGCTGAATGTTAAGAAAAATGAGAGAGAGAAAGAGAGTTTTTAATGAGAGTTATTTTATTTATTAAAAATAATTACTAATCTTATAAATAACTTTTGAAATGAAACCGAGTTTGGGTTCGATTTCGAAAATAGTTCGAGATAGGTTCATGACAGGTTCGGGACGGGTTTGACCAAACACTAAAATTCCAAAAATAATAATTTTTCTAAAAATATGGTTTTTCTAAAATTATAATAATTAATTTAGCAAACAAATTATACAATTAAATAAAAATAAAAATTTATGGGTTTCACAACCTTTTCTCCTTAGGAAATTTTGTCTTCGAAATGAAAGGATAGGGTTAGGAGTTACCTCAGGTCTCAAATAGATACGGATACTGCTCCAGCATCTCGTCTTCTCGCTCCCAGGTAGACTCGCCTGGGGAATTGTGATGCCACATCACTCTGACTATGGGCGTCACAGAGTTCCTAGTTTTCTTTTTACCTCTGTCTAAAATCGCTATTGGCTTCTCTGGTACTGTTAGGCTGGGTCCAATCTCCAGCTCTGAATGGTCCAAAATGTGGATCGGATCCGGGATGTAGCATCTGAGCTGTGAAACATGGAAGTCGTTGTGCACGCCCTCAAGATTAGCTGGTAGAGCAAATCGGTACGCTACTTCTCTGACTCGGCTCAAAACTTCGAATGGGCCGATGTACCTGGGGCTCAGCTTTCCTGCTCTGCCAAATCTGATAGTTCCTCGGGTATGGGAAATCTTGATAAAAACACTATCTCCTGCTTCGAACTCCAGTGGTCGACGACTGCTATCAGCCTAATGCTTCTGTCTATCCTGAGCTATCCTGAGCTTATCTCTAATCACCTTTACCTTTTCTACTGCATCGGTCACCATCTCAGGTCCAAGCAATACTCTTTCTCCTACGTCGTCCCAAGCAAGTGGAGTGTGACAACGACGTCCATAAAGTGCCTCGAATGGAGTCATACCAATGCTAGCTTGGTAGCAGTTGTTGTAGGAGAACTCTACCAAGTGCAAATGGTCTTCCCAAGACCCTCCAAATTCCAGAACGCAAGATCTCAGCATATCTTCTAGCGTCTGGATGGTTCTCTCTAATTGTCCGTCAGTCTGGGGATGATAGGCAATGCTGAACTTCAATTATGTTCCCAAACTGTCGTACAAGCTCTTCCAGAAATGAGAGGTGAATCTGGTATCTCTGTCAGATACGATATGTAACACCCAGTTTTCTAAATGAGGGTAATTTTTAAATTTTGTGTTTTAATTTATTTAATTATGATATTTAAATAATAATATGATTTTTGGTAATTTTTTAATTATTTTAAAACTATTTAAAATCATGACTTGTGATTTTGATGTGCAGCTAGTAAAACCGTAGAGACTGTCTGCCCTAGAGCCTAACCATGTGATTTGGAATATCTAGTTATCATTTTTAGCCTAGGGATAATTTAGTCATTTGACTTATTAGAATTTTTGATTTATTTATTGGATGGACGATTGTTGATTTAACTTTTACTAGTTGTGACTTAAGAGACTAACCTAGATGTTGACTCTAGTTAAGGTGACTTGATTAGTATGGTGAGACCCTAGTCTAACTTAAGTCAATCTAAGTTAGTCATGTAGGAATCAAGACTTGAATAGAAGGCTTAGTGAATTGGTCAATAGGCTTAATACTTAGAATTTGGTTCCATGACTAGTGCAAATAGGTCCATAGACCATTAGACTCAACCCTAACCCTAACTTTCACTTTATGACCAGCCACCTAGGGCTATTCCCCTATAAATAATATCCTCATTGATTGTTCTTGCCTCTTTATTGAGATTTCAACAAATTGAAGAAAGAGGTAATGTCATTTCTTCCCCAATCCCTAGATTCTTCATTTTAATCCTTTTTCACTCTAGTCTTTTGCATATGATCCTAATCTAGCCCTATTTCATGTTCATGGAGAGAAATCTCAGGTTTGAACCAAATTGGAGCATTTGGCTATCAAGGAGAATACCCCCCATTTGAGGCTTTTTCTTGCAATTTGCACCTATAGATAAAATCCCTTAAATTGTATTTTAATTCTAATTTCCTTGCATATTAGGCTAGAACTAGGTGTCCCCTAGCTGTCCCTAGAAATTGGGTGGAATTCGTGTCCATTTCATGTTCGTATCGGACACGTATTAATGTGTCTATGTAGGTGTTTGTTAAAATGTCACAAAGGATTTTATTTTCGATTTTTGAAAAACTAATTACATAGATACCTAGGTCTATATGTATATGATAAATTTTGTGAAGACTGAAATTGATTTCGTGTCTTATTCGTGTCGAAATTGGACACGCACACACACATACAACCATGTGCACAAGCCCTGCTGCCCGTGTCCCAGTTCTCTGCGGACACGACACTTCGTGACCCAAATTTTTGCGTGATCCTTCCCTAGATGACTGACACGAGGCACACAAATTTTCATGGGATTTTGTTTAGTAGTTTGGGAGCAATCGCACGTGCACAGATCGCGCACTGCTGCACACGCACGAAAAATCGCGTCTGATACGCTCATATTACTCGGACACGACACGGCCTCGACCCGATCTAGGGTGCTAGACCCCTAGCCCTATCCTAGGCGAACCCACATGCACAAGCACGAGACACATGTCGTACTATATCGTAAGCACGAGGCTCTGTCCTTGCCGCACGACACGGTTACCCAGTGCAGTTTAATTGGGTGTTTGGTTGATTGGGACACATTCGTGTCCAGTTTTTGGGCACGAGATGAATTAGTAGACCAGTGCACATACTCTAGTATCATTACCAACCTTTTGTTTGTTATATATTTGATTTTCAATGTGTTTTGGGTTCGAAATTGTGGTTCACTGATACACATTGGCTAAAATGAAATTCTGGGTTTGAATTGTATTTTTTTCTGATTTAATATTACTGAAATGTTAGGTTAGACTCACCTACATGTTAAATGAATGATGTTTATGTTAGTGTGTGATTTGTGGGAGCAATGTGTTTCGAAAATGGGTTTTGGGGTTGCTAACTGATTCATGGTTTGATTGAACTGTCAATTTCTTAACGAATGGTCTGAGTTCGAAAACTGTTTACCTGAGATTTTTATTCCCTTCCATTCACTGATTTTTGATGTGAAGTTGCCAAGTTGGATTCATGTACATGTGTGAGGTCTACTGAAATATTGGTGTGGTTGGTTTGATGTTAACCCCGCAGTTAGCTAACTAACCTAATAACTATGTTAGAAGTTTCGGTTGTGGTGTTAACTTGGCTGAAAGGATTCAAATTGGTTTTGAATTTACTTTTGAACTGTCACATGTTCTTTAATCCTGAAAACCATTCCTGTGATGTTGTGTACATTTCACTAATTTTCTATTGCACTTGACTGACAATTGTACCATACAAAAACCTGAGATTGGTTGATCAAACTATGATTGATTGAGTGTAAACTAAAATTGTTGATTAACTTCATATGATAACCTAAATTTAACTGAGCCTTTATAGCTATGCAAACTGAAATGAAATTGCCCATCATTCATTACACAAACTGAAACCTGTGACACATTTTACAACTGAAACGGATACACACATGTCCCTGTAGAGAACTGAACTGAACCTATCTACCCACACACACATGCATATACCTCATTGACACAATACCACACACACACACAGGTAGGACATTGAAACCTGGGACACCCTAACCTATGTAGGCACACTGTCATGTTACCAAATACCTGAGACACACACCCACATTGGTTCACATGATACACTACTGAACACTGTTTCTAAAATTTGAGAACCCCATAACCTGTGATGTTTCCTGCACCTATACACTCAATCATGAATAACTGAAAACCTGAAAAACCTATGTTGAAATTCTCACAGACATTCCACTGAGATTGACACTGATTTGAACACTATACACACGCACACATTGATGCACAGTCACCCCACATTAACCGAGATGCCCCCACTGTTTCCTAAATCTGAAAACTGAGATTGGTACTTTTTAAAACCGAGAAATTGGTTGATGTAGTTGATACTTGATTTGGTTGATGAGAAGAACTGAGATGAGTTCTCTCCTAAAATCTGAGATTGTAGGCTATTTTCTGAGAATTGGCACATTGATTTGTGGACATTTAAAACCTGTAATTGAGCACACATTATAGATGAGACCCTATGCATACACAATGGTACACACACATACAAATCTGAGTTTACATACATTAACAATCCTGAACCCTCTTTTCTCACCAATCTACACACACACATGTCTTGATGAATACACTATTATGTATGTCATTTTTCCCTCTAATATATAGTTATATAAATATATGGATTGATACATGTGTAAATATAAGGCAATGTGTATGTAAATGGTTAACCTATATACCATGTGTAGTATAACTAGTGTTGGAACCCATTCTTGCCTATGCACACCTATACACACACATAGCCTTTACATACATGATAGCTCTAACCCTCTCTAACCCTATCTATATATATACATGTCTGTGTTGTATAGGGTGTTGTAGTATCTGTATATATATATATATGTAATATATAAGTGACATACCATGTAGGCCTAAGTGTTGATGAATGCATGTATATATATATATATATATATATATATATATATATATATATATATATATATATATATATATATATATATATATATGTATATATATATATTATTTCCTTTATACACTGTATCTTGAGTGCCATGTTATTTAGGTATAGCCTATATATGCCTATTGTATATAACTTATATTTTGCACTTGTGTGACTGGTGATTGGTGTGTGATTGCTAGGGTAGACTGGTTAGGCTTAGTAAGACTCGTTTGGGTTAGGCTCGACCTAGTTGACCTAGTTTGACTAGTGTGGTTGACTAGAGTTGACAAAGTGTTGACTATAGTCTAGTCTGACCTAGACAGCATGCAGATGCATTATAGATTACAATTATCATCCCATGTATACATCTTGACTTGTGTTGCTCTAACTAGGAGTCAGGTACCTCATCTCGGACAATACATTTACTACAGCTATTCAGATACCAGGCGAGTACATTCTCTGACCGTTTCATACTTGCTAGGATTTATATTCTTGCTCTAGATTACTTTACTTGATGCTGACACATTGGTAGCACGGATTGGTACTATATGGATCTTTTCATGAGATGTTATCTCCCTTGGGAGCATCGAATACTGTATGTTTTGTGCGTTTCACGAATCATCACGTATCTCTATGCTTTCACTAATTCACGAATCGTTTGTGACACATGTACTCTCATGTTCACAGAGCCATCATGAATCACCTTCACGTATCATTCATTTTATGAGCCATGTGAAGTTTCACGAATCTTAACATAACTTGAACAGATCCTTGTGTATTGATTGGGGATGGGGGAGTAGAAATAGGCATGTGAATAATATCCAAGTAGCTGTAGTCATGAATCACTCTTAGCTGTAGTCATGAATCTTCCTATGCCATTCACATGTCTATATTTTACTCTGACTCACTAGTCATTGCTAGTTCTCTATTTATAGTAGATATTTCTTTACAATTATCTCCTTTACTTTATATATTCTCTTTTCAGCGTTTCATGTATCTTACTCTATTGCATGCTTTATTTTTCCTAACTTGATATGAACTGCGTGAGATGTATTGTGCTCGCTCCCGTCCTGTCTGGACCTGTTGAAAATTTTATAGAGGATGATGAGGAACCCTGCACCCCTTACCTTGGAGCTTGCCTAGATGACACTCGCGACCTGGACCCTGGGGAGGTTCAGGCAGCTGCTGAGGACGATACCTTGCTCAGTATAGATAGCTTAGACTGTTTTTCTTTTCATGATTAGTTGTTGTCCTTGATTTTAGAGTTGTATATTTTAGAGATATTGAGACTGGTAGTTATTAACTTTGATTATTTCACTTCTTGTTGTACCTCAGTTTGAGGATTTTCTTATCTATTCCATCGTGCTATATTCTACCTTAGATTGTGATTGAGTTGTACCTCTGTGTTTGGCCTCCTTTTTGGAGAGTATTCATATTGTGCTAGTTATAGTTCATGACCTAGAACAGCGTTCTACTGCCGACACTGCGGCGTAGGCTGGGCGCTGTTACGTACTCGTACCCTCACGGTAGGTGCGGGTCGTGACACGATACTTACCGGAACTCTATAAATCCGGTAGATATGCTGCATGTACAGTGCTGCCAACTTTTTGGTGGATAGACCAACCTTGAAGGGGATAAAGTGAGCTGACTTCGTCAGTCGATCCACAATAACCCAAATGGCGTCCTTTCCTCCTTGGGATCGAGGCAGTCCTGACACAAAGTCCATCGTTACGTGTTCCTATTTCCACTCCGGGATGTCTAGTGGCTGCAATAGTCCTGCTGGTCTCTGTCTACTGGCTTTCACTTGTTGATAAATCAAGCATCTTGCCACAAATCTGGATACGTCCTTTTTTATTATGTACCACCACACTACAGTACGCATATCCTGATATATTTTATTAGCTCCTGGATGTATGGAATACTGCGACAGGTGCACTTCTTGCATCAACTCGTTCTTCAGTTCGCTAGTTGGTACGCAAAGCCTCGTACCATGCCTCAATACTCCATCGCTGGCGATTGAGAATCCTTCAAGTGTTCCTGCCATCACTTGATCTCTGATTTGCAAAGTGTCTCGTCTTGAAATTGTGTCTCCTTGACTTTGTCCATCAGACTTGAACGCACTTGCAACTGCATCATTGATGATTCAACTCCTGGTACAATTGCTTCTCTTTCCAGCTTCTTCATTTCCTCCTCAGGCAGTACAATCTCCAGTCCAAGCTTCTCTATGTCTTCCATTAAATGTCGCTCCTTAGTCAAAAATATTGCCATCGGGTATCGACTAAGTGCATCTGTAACCACATTAGCCTTACCCGGATGGTACTGCAGGTCGATGTCGAAATCTTTTATCAGCTCCAGCCATCGCCTGTCGCATGTTCAGCTCCTTCTGAGTGAAAACATATTTAAAACTTTTGTGATCTGTAAATATTTCCACTCTCTCCCCATCGAGGTAATGCTTCCACAGCTTCAGCGAAAAAATAACTGCTGTAAGCTCCAAGTCATGCGTGGGATAGTTCTTCTCATGAGTCCGTAATTGCCTAGATGCGTAAGCAATTACTTTCCCGTGCTGTTGAAGAACACAACCCAATCCTTTACCAGAAGCATCACTGTAGATTGAGAAACCGCAGGTACCTGCGGGTAGCGCAAGTATCGGTGTCGTTGTAAGTCTCTTCTTCAGTTCCTCAAATGCTGACTGGCAAGCTTCAGTCCACACAAATTCTTCATTCTTCCTGGTGAGCTTCGTCATCGGCTCTGTAATCCTGGCGAAGTCCTTCACAAATTTTTGGTAGTAGCCAGCTAAGCCCAAGAAACTTCTGATTTCAGCAACTGAACTTGGTGTACTCCCCTTCTCAATAGCAGCTATCTTCTTTGGATCCACTGAAATTCCTTCTCCTGTGACAACATAGCCCAAACAATCCACCTTGCCTAATAAGAATTCACATTTAGATAGCTTACCATAGAGTTTCTCCTTCCTTAAGGTTTCCAGAACTTTCTTCAAGTGCTCTTTATGCTCTTCTTCGGTCTTCGAGTAGATCAGGATGTCACCGATAAAGACAACAACAAATAATCCAGATATTTATGGAAGACCTTGTTCATAAGGTTTATGAATACCACAGGGGCATTCGTCAATCCAAACGGCATGACCAAAAATTTGTACTGACCATATTTGGTGTTGAACACCGTCTTTGGAATATCCTCCTTCCTGACCTTAATTTGATGGTAGCCAGGTCGAAGGTCTATCTTCGAGAATACCTTAGCTCTACTTAGTTGATCAAACAGGTCATCGATCCAGGGCAGAGGGTACTTGTTCTTGATGGTGATGTTGTTCAGTGCCCGGTAGTCGATGCACATCCGCACAGTCCCGTTCTTTTTAGGCACGAACAAGACAGGTGCTCCCCAGGGTGATGCTCCATCTCTGATAAATCCAAGGGCCTTCAGCTCATTGATCTGCTCCTTCATTTTCTTGGCCTCCTTAGGGTTGACTCTGTAGCATCCTCGAGAAATAGGGACAGAGCCGGGAACTAGGTCGATGGTGAAATCTACATCTCGATCCAGGGGTAATCCTAAAAGACTATCAGGAAAGACATCCATGAATTCTGCTATGATAGGGTGAGGAAGTCCAGATTCTTCAGTGATAGAGGTATAAGTAATACCCTCCATATCTTTCGGAGGTCGAGAGATTTCAAACTCCGGCTCTCCAGGTGGGCTGAAGACTACACATCCTCTGTGACAATCTATCAGCGCATGCTGCTTACTTAACCAGTCCATTCCTAGGACTACATCATAGTTAGGTAAGGGCATCACAAGTAAGGGTGCTAAGAAATTGTGTCCTGATATAGTTATAGGGCAGTTACAGGTCTCAGTGATGGGTATGGGTCCACCACCAGTCATAACTCTACATATCTTCTTGCTAAATCCCGTAACTAGGTGGTGTACAGAGATAAATTTTGTTGCTATAAAACTGTGTGATGCACCCGAATCAAATAATGCTAAAGCAGGATGTGAATGCACATAAATGGAACTTGTGATGACATCAGCGGTAGGTTCCTGCTCTGGCTCTTGCTCATCTGCTGTTAGGGCAAAAGCTCGCCCAGTCTTCTGTTGGTGCTGCCCAAACAGTTGTTGCAGAGTGGGTAGGAGAGCCTTCTGCTATGTATTTCCGGTCCGGTTGAATGCCGTAGGGCAGTCCCTCACTTGGTGGGTGGCAGACCCACAAACTAGGCAGTGTCCTAGTCTCTTCCTGCAGATGTTCACCTGATACCCTGGCCTCTTGCAGAAATCGCAGACAGGAATTTGCTTCTGAGGCGCTCTGTCATTGTTCCTCGCCTGATGATACTGTTGCTGGTGGTGAGAAGGCCTGTTGTTATTGTTGTGGTTAGGCCTCTTCTGGTTACTCTGGAAGTTGCTAGTTCCAGAATACTCCCTCTTTGAACGAGCAGGTTGACTCTTCTCTATATCCTGAGCTCGTATTAAGATCCTCTCATACGTCTTGGTGCCGTCTGCGATCACAGGAGTACGAATCTCTTCCCTCAGTCCATACCTGAATCTTTCAGCACGATTGGCGGGGTCGACAACCAAGTTCTTTGCAAAGCGACTAAGTTGACCAAACTCTGCCGCATATTCACCAACCGTCATGTTCCCTTGCTTCAGATTCTGGAACTGTCTTTCCATCTCTAACAACTCTGATGTTGGGAAGAACTTCCTGCGGAACAACCTCTTGAAGGTGTTCCAGTCAAGCTGCCTGTCCTGGAGTCGGCGTTCATTCTGATACCAGGTGCTGGCTACATCTAGCAGTTGGAGTCCCATATCTTCAACTTAGAGGTCATCAGGAAGTCGAGCAACATTGAGGAGACGCTCCATACTGTCGAACCATTCGTCAGCGTAGATAATTCCCTCGGTTCCCTTGAAAGGTCGAGGGCCTAGCTTCTTGAATTTCTCAATATCTCTGACTTTAGCAGGCATTGGTTCAGATTGGGCTGCTTCTCCTCTCTCCAGTGCAGCCATAGCCACATTGTGGGCATTCTCCATGCCTTCTCTCATAATCGTCGTCTGTTCGTGATGAGCTTCAGCTTGAGTTCTCTGTGCCTCAAGCACTCCTCGTAGCAGGCCTACGAGGTCGGTGGGGTCTACGGTACTGGTGGGGCAGCTGGATCGGGCACTACCGCAGGGGCTTGCTATTCAGTCTAGGAAGATGTAGGATCTAACACTTGAGTAGTAGTGTAAAATCCACAGGGTGCTGGTACATTATAGGAATGATCGGCCAGCTGTCAAGGTGTAGGATCCGGACTTGGATAAGGATATGGGGCGTGATCGGGTGATGTCAACCCATCGCCAGAAGTGTTGGTCTTGTCTGTGGCCATACTCTGAAAGGTTTAGGATTGCAAAACATAAGCAAGGTAGCCTAGCAGTCTATAACAAACAAAAATATTTATTTATAATATATTTTGGTCCTATGTTGTGACAAATTAATGTTCTAGTGTTCTAAATGTTTTTAGATATGTTAACCTAAGTTGTTGATCTGACCTGCATGGGCCACCACTAAAAATATGTCACGACCCGGTCCCAAATTGTTGGGTCGAATCGGATCATGTCCAGCCTGCACCGTTGTGAGACGGTGGTAGTAAGCTGTATCTAATTGCAGGTAATCACAACAACACAATATATTTGTCACAACTTCCTAAAATTACGAATATTAAAACTTGTCCAACAGAAGATTCATCTGATACATCTGATAAAATAAAACTGTCTTTTAATCCAAACATCAAAACAAAAGGAAAATCATCATCTAGAAAGTTGGCTCATCAGCCCTGAGATCAACATCGTCTGATTGGGACTCTGGCAGCACAGCTGGGTAGAGATCAGGGTCGTAATAGCTATTAGTCAATAGCTCAGCATCATCAATGGAACCTATTGGGGGTGGGGAATCCAGTCAGGAAAGGAGCAAAGTACAATTATGAAAATCTAACAATTCAACTAATAATTAGAATTTTGTAATTTTAAACAGTTTGAAATACTTGAACAATATTTTCCATAATTGAGAACAATGTGATTTGAGTATGTAATGCTTATGACCGGCTTGGGTTGTACAATAGTATCCTAGTGATACGATACGGCTTATCCTCGTGTGAAAAGGAGTAAGCTCGCACAATTATGCAACATGAAGGTATTGGTCATAGAACACTACACTACTCCCCCAATCCCACAATCAATAACAATCATTACTCTAGGAGAGAGTTTCGTTTAGCAATACGGTTTAATCTTGCAATATTATAATTAACAATTAAATTGAAAAATAAAAATAATCGTACTTGCCTTGGTTTATAACTGGATTTGAAATTGGTACCGAGGAAAGATTCAGACTCGTCCTTGAAATCCTACAGTTGAAAATCCCTTCTTAGAAACATATCTGAACCAGACCTAGGTGTTCTAGTTATAATCTCTAAAATTGATCCTAGTCAAGTTTTTAATTTGTTAAAATTATTCTACCGGAATACGTTTTCATTACGAATTACAATTAATTATTTAACGAGGTAAAAGTCAATTTACTAATTTAATTGGGAAAATAACATTTACAAGTTTAATTGTCAAAACTTTGTAGTTTAGTAATATATATATATATATATATATATATATATATATATATATATATATATATATATATATATATATATATATATATATATATATATATATATCTATAACTATAACTATATTTTTCTTTAAATGAGAAGAATATGAATTTTTGTTAACTTTCAAAAACTTAATGTGAGAAAACTTATTAAATTTCTATATAAAAATAAATATTTTATTTTTATATTCTACGTATTTAATGCCAAAATAACAACCCAGAAAATAAAAAAAAAGCTACACTACACACTACAAGATCTCAGAAAAGAAAATAGAAACTGGGCTTATGCCCTTACAATGTATTACATAAATTAATTAAAAATTGTTGTTGAGCTCCGAACGCCGGGAAGCGGTCCATTCAGTAGGCCGAGGCCCTGCACTCAAAAATGCTATAGGCCAGTAATACGTTCTAAAATAATTATTTAATTTAAAGATATAAAATAAATATGGTAAGTCTCAGACTTGGTCCAAAATATCATGTTGCACTCTAGCTTATGCCTCAACGTCCGAAAATTTCGATTTCGTTTGCATTTTGCTAGGGTCTACAGACCGATACGGTCATTGCCCGAAAATGATACAAAAACCATATTTTAAAACAACAATTCAAGTTGTAATTCGTTTTGCAAAGGTCGGAATTTGGAAATAGTTTTATTCAAACTTTAAAATATATTTTTCAAAAATTTGGGCAGCACCTCCTCTATAATTGGGACAACCCAATCCTGGGAAAATCGCCAACACCCAAAATATTCCAAACCAGGAATAACAAACCATAAAATAATCCCACATCAGTGATACCAATTTCCAACCCAAATATAGATTTTTATTTCTAAAAGTTAATAATCACAGAACCCTTTTCGAAATATAAAATTTGAAGAATCCAAAATGAAATTCGGAAAACTGAAAACTACAGAACCATAAATGGGAAAATCCGAACTTAACTCGGAAATTCCGAAAAACCACAGAATCACAAAACCACAGAATTATTCCAAAAGGGAGTTCGAAAAATCCGAAACCATGAATCGATCCGATTCCCATAGCGGGATCGGGGACCATGTCATCATCGACACCAATGGGAGTAACACGGGAATACGGAAGATACCTCTAGTTGCTCGGCTAGAGCTCTCAGGTGAAAATTAGGGAGGAAGAAAATCCACGCGGACAGCGGAAAGCTCGGGACAACACTCAGATCTGGTCACCGGGAGCGGACAGCGGCTCGGGACCGGAGAGGAGCGCGAAAAGGGGGCAAGGGTTTCGGGGCACGGCCGAAAAGCGGTTGCGGGGTCGGCGGAAGGCCGGCGGTCGGGATCGGCCTGGGCCACGGGGAACAACGGCGGCGGGGGCCGCTCGGGGTCGACCGAGAGGGTCAGAACGGCGACGGGAGGCGCTGGCCTCGGGCGAAGGGGGTCACAGAATCGCCGGAGGGCGCCGTGGCTTGGGCGGATCGACGTCGGGGTCGCCGGGCTCGGCTAGGGCTTGGGCTCTGGAAGAGTTTGGAAAAAATTGAGAATGGAGGATGGAGGATGGAGGATGGGGATGAGGGGTTTAAATAGTATAGGTATTTGGGGGTTACGGAAGATGAAGGGAAGATTCGAAAGTTTTCGGAAGAGAAGGGGACGCGGCTGCGACGTTTGGGAGCGGAAAGGAAAGGTTTCCTTTGCTGAATTTTAAGAAAAATGAGAGAGAGAAAGAGAGTTTTCAATGAGAGTTATTTTATTTATTAAAAAATAACTAATCTTATAAATAACTTTTGAAATGAAATCGAGTTTGGGTTCGATTTCAAAAATAGTTCGAGATGGGTTCAGGACAGGTTTGACCAAACACTAAAATTCCAAAAACAATATTTTTTCTAAAAATATGGTTTTCCTAAAATGATAATAATTAATTTAGCAAACAAATTATACAATTAAATAAAAATAAAAATTTATGGGTTTCACAAGTTTATTATGAGCATTTATTTATTACAGGCTTGACAGCGTTCTACCACCGACTCTGCGACGTAGGCTGGCTTGGACACACACTCGTATCCCCAAAAGCGGGTACGGGTCGTAACAAGTTTTGTGGTGGCCCATGCAGGTCAGTTTTCGCAAATCATGCAAACTTGTGGTGGTACCTATGTTCGTCGTACTACTGCAAGCCTGCGACTAGGATGCTCATTCACAATTAGGTTGATTTGAATTTTAGGCTTTGACTAGGCTTAGGACTAGGTACCCCGTGCGTAACCCTTAGTTATATTTCAAATTAATTGCTTGGATAATTAAGATTTTTACATAGGCTACATGCTTAGGATAGTAACATACGTTGAAGTTTTAGATGCCATATTTCACGAATTTGAATATTTTCTGAAATAATATGGTGATTTGATAGATGACTCTAATTAAAGGTGGGTAGATTCTTCGATTGATGAATTTAGTCTTCAAGGTTATTAGCCTTGGTACCTTTGAAGTTTAAATCTCTTTATAGTTTGATGAATTTGCTAAGGTTGAATTTTTAAAATTTTCAAGGAAATGATTTTGATTTAATTAACGATAAGTAAGATTATAAAAATCCTTGTAGTTTTGTTGAATTTGAATTTTGAGGAGATTGTGACATAATGTATTTAAATTTTTAAGTGTTCAAATTTTGAGGATTTTAAATTTTGATTTTAATTCTTGATTTTGAAATTTAGAGGAAGCATGCAAAGGTGGATTTTTATATTTAAAGGAAATGGTTTTCAACTAAATTGAAGATTATTGAATTTGAAATTTGATGCGACTGTTACCGAAAAATTTAAGTGTAAATTTTCAAGTATTTATATTTTGAAGTATTTTGGACTTTGATTTTGAAATTGAAAAGAGTTATGAAAAGACGGATTTAAATATTTGGAAGCATTTAAAATTTGGAGAAGTATACACTTTGAGGAGATCGTGACAAAGTAGAATTAAAAGTATAAAGATTGTTGGATTGGGATTTTGAATTTAAAATTTGGAAGGAGATACAAAGGAGTGGATTTAAAAATATTTTATTTGTTTGTGAAGTTTAAAATTTGAAGGATATTCGATAAAGTCGCATTCTTGAAGAGGCTGGAAAATTGACAAATGTAAAAAAAAAAAAAATTAAAGAATTACTGAATTTAAATCTTGAAGGAGATTTTGAAAGGATTTGAAAAAAATTGAGGAAATTTAAATTTGGTGAAGTTAAAATATTATAATTTTTGGGGATTTTAATTTTTGGAAGTTGGAATTTTGGGATAGATATGCAAAGTGGATTTATAGCTTAAATTTTCGGAATAATTATCGAATTGGATTAAGTGTTGGGAATTTGATAAAACAGTATTAATGATTGCTAAATCACGATATTAAATGGAGTTAGTGATTTAAATTTTATTGATATTGAAGAATTTTGAGAAGATTGTAACAGAATAGTTCTAAGTAAATTTTTGAAGATTTTAAAATTTTGGATTTTGAATGTAAATTTTGAGGAAGTTAAGCAAAGGAGAATTTATATTTAAAATATTTCGAGAAATTTAAAATCTTGTGGAGTTTAAATTTTGAGAAATATTCCATAACTCAAATGTTGACCATTTCGCTAGATCACAATCTTGAAGATTCCGATAAACGTTGACTTGTCAATTAAAATATAATTATCAAATTTTGAAGAATATGATTTATGGATTTAAAATTTAGTGATTGAGATGGAGAAGATTTTATTGAGATTAAATTTTTATGTTGATAAACATTGAGCAGCGATTTAAAATTTTATGATTAAGAAATTTTTGAAATATTCTTGAGAATACCCATTTATAAAATAATTGGGTGATTAGTTAGACGTCATATTTGTTGACCATGTATGTATATATTTTCTCCTTCCACCATTATCCATTTCTTTTTAAGAAATTGATTATCTTTTCATTTCATTGAAAGAACTTTTATCATCTTTTCATTTCATTAAGAAAATTCTACTATCTTCTCATCTCATTAAATTTACTCCTTCGTACTAATCCCCTTTACTAAATTCTTCTATTTTTTCTCATTTTCGAGCAAAGTTGTCATAGACATCCCTTAAATTTCGAAGAAGGTGACAGGATGGACTTATGATATAGAAGGTGATTCGAACAGTTGACCTTATGATCTCATTGTAATGGAATGAACACAACTTCAAGGATAATAGAATTGAGATAGTTAAAGTTTTGATAATGGAAGACCACAACTAATTCATTAGATGGAATCACGGATATGCAAAATATCTATATACACCGATGAAAACAAATGAAATTTGAGACATGATTAAGGCTTTAAGAATAATGCCGATTTTGAATTTTGAGAATTACAGTTTCTCGGGATTAATGAAGTATGGAGAAATTTAAATGTATAAATTAAAGATTATCGCATTATGAGATAAATTTTTATTTAGTTTGAGTTTCAAATTCTGATAAGTGTTTATGACTAAAGGTGGGTAGAAGCTCAAGAAAATTGTGGTACTTGCGAATAAAGATAATTTGACATGGTGTCAATAAAGATTCAAATGTTAGGAGATTATGATGGTAGATTTTTTTTGAATTATTTTAGAGGATTTAAATACTTATGAAATTTACATTTTGAGGCCAACTACCAATACGGATGACGGTTTGAATTTGAAGGACGGAAATGATTATTTTGTTGAATTTGATAAGTTTGGGTTTGATCTAAAGTCAATAATAGAAACTGTGGAAAGTTTTAAAGTATTCGTAAGGTTAAAATTTCATAAAGTTGATGAAATTTTTGGAATAATGAGTAACATGACAAGAATAAGTCTTTGAGGTTGTTACGGGATACTTTTCTTGACTATGTCGTTGGTTCTAGCTATCTAAATTCTGTCTCTTAAAACTTCTGTAAGTACTTTTGAAATTAGGGATATACCTAAATCCTAACATCAAGCCATATCTATTTTTTTTCTATTATTATTCTTTCATGGTCAATGTTTTGATCAGTACTTCTGCTTAGAGAACTTTTGCTATCCTTGATCAATTTTATCGAACCGATTCAATGTCTTTCTTATTAAAATTTCCTTTTACTACATTTTTCTCCTGACCTACCGGCCTATCCATCCAAGATGTCCCTTAAATTCGAGGACGAATTTATTTCTAAGGTGGGTAGATTTGTAACTCCTTTTCCCAGAATTTCCAAAATTTTATTTTATTTATTTATTTATTGTATTTTCTTTTAAATCATGTTTTGGAATAGGTTCTCTTCGAGACATATAAAGACATTTTACTTTTATCTCAAAACTAGTGATTCGGTTTTAATAAAAATATTTATTTTTGAATTCATTATTTATTTATTTATTTGGTAATTTGGGCTTTCAAATATTTATTTCGAATAGGGTTTTGGAAATTATAATAAACTTTACCAATAAAAAGAATTGCTAATAAAGATTTTGTGTTATTGCAAAATATAGCTTACTTTATTTTATGGCACTAAATTTTACGTTAAGTGATTATATTTTTAAATTCTAGTTATTATATTAATCAATTATCTTCAAATAATATTTCTGGCTTTATCAAAATATATCCTAATAGTACACAATACTATTCAAATTAGTTTGATAATATTAAATATTAAGTTTAAAATTATTTGAGTAATCAATTCTGATTAGGATTAGATTAACTTTGTTTTAATTCTCTTTTAATTTAAATTAAGAGATTAAGATTGGATTAAACTAGCTTTAAATAGTATATTGTTTTTAAATAAAGGGATGAGTTATCCTAGAAATTCCTAATCCTCACTTTTTTTTTTTGAGTCACAACATAAAGGTTTCATTCATTCAAAGTAAGAGGATTACAAGCAAAGCTATCACGAGTAAGCAGAGAATATATACACTCAGGTATGATGTCATAAGTTTGCAGAAGATTCAAAGAAGTATGAATCAAAGCAAAGGATGCCAAGGTATGAGCACAACCGTTTGCACTTCTATTAGCAAACGAAAAGGAGATCTCCTTGTTTAGAGTAAGAAACCTCTTTGCATTTGCAATAGTATGACGAGCAAGCCAGACAGAAGAATCCTCCAGGTAATTAATAGCATCAATCAGGGCTTTGCAATCTCCTTCCACAATAGTATTCGTCAAATGCTGTCTCTCGATGAGAAGAATGGATAGATGAACGCCAAGGGCTTCTGCTTCAATAGGACTTCCACCGTCTTGACACTTAGAAAGAGCTCTGATGAAGGAACCAGATGAGTCTCGAAGTACTGCCGATGCTGCCATTCGACCATCCAAATATGCGCCATCAAAATTTATTTTGAATTTCCCCAGAACAGGAGGTTTCCATATGGCTGAAACAACTGAATGATTCGAGCACAGGTTGATAGGAGATGATCCCGATCCACAAACAGCGCCATATTTCTCTTGCATCACCACTGCAGCATGAACAATATTATTGCTACTGATCATCGAATTGTTGAAGATATAATTGTTCCTGGCCTTCCAGATAGACCACATCTGGTATAAAAATCTTGAAATGATATCCTTATCACCATCTTTGAGAAGAGTAGATAGTAATGAGGATATGGTTGTGTGCGGTTGAATCAGTTGTGAAATTGCAATGCAGTTTTGCCATGATAAACCTGAAACAGAACAGTGTAAGATAAGGTGGTCAATTGTTTCATCACATACCTTGCAAATTGGACATGTTGCTTCTTTGTCAATGAGACGTCTGTGGATATTTGATTTAGTGGGAAGGGAATTTGTCAGCACTCGCCATACGAAGAGGAGAACACGAGGAAAGATATGATTTTGTTTCCAAAGTAGCTTCCAGTCTTTAAAGGCAAAATCAACAGAGGAAGAAGGAGTAGTATGGTGACTATCATGAATAGTCCTGTAGGCGGATTTGGTGGTAAATTCTCCATTAACTGTATGTTTCCAGATGAGCTTGTCTTGTGTACAATTCCTTGATAATGGAATACTGAGAATGGCATGAGCTTCATGTGGGGGGAATAAAAGATGGATGAGGTATTCTTTCCAGCTGAATAAGTCACTGTTAATCAGATCAGCCACAGTGCATACTGCACTATTATCGGAACAGTAGCCTGATACTCTGTTATTAGGCAAATTAGGAACCCAAGGCTCAGTCCAAACATTAATATTAGATCCATTTCCAACTGACCAGATCACATTGCCATGGAGATACTCTCTGCTTTTCAAAATACTGGTCCAAACACAAGATGATGAAGATGTGGGATTGACAGTCCAGAAATTTGAAGTATGGAGATATTTGCTTCGAAGAAGGGAAGCCCAGATGGATGTGGAGTCAGTAATAAATCTCCAAGATAATTTAAGCACGAGAGAGAGATTCGTGATGTGAGGGTCACGAATACCCAACCCACCTTGAAATTTCGGTTTTGTAAACAAAGACCAAGGAGTAAAGTGCAACTTGCGTTGGCTATTGACAGACCCCCACCAAAAATTCCGTTGGTGTTTAGACAAAGTATTTGTGATAGACTTTGGGATAGAGTATGAGGAGAAATGGTATGTCGGAAGAGAAGACAGAGTGGATTTGATGAGGGTAGTTCGAGCAGCATGAGAGAGACAACCACGCTTCCAACCACTGAGTTTTTGGAGACTGGAATTGAGGAGATCAGAAAAAGTTCTAATACGAGATTTTGGTTGAAGGATTTTATGACCGAGATAACTATTCCATGGGTCCATAAGCTTAACACCAAATAAATTAATGAATAGATTGCGCATATATGGATCTATTTTCTTGGATAGAAATAAAGAAGATTTATCGAAGTTGATGCGTTGTCCCGACCAGTTTTCAAAACATTTGATGATAATTTGTGCTTGGGTGATATTATGAAGAGAACATGAGCCAAATAACAGCAAGTCATCAGCGAAAGCAAGATGGAAAAATGATATGGAGCAATGCTTCAGTTTTAAGCTCCCATACAAACAATTTCTCTCCATAATAAGAATAAAGGTTGAAAGTATTTCCATACTCATAATAAATAGGTAAGGAGACAAGGGGCAGCCCTGATGAATTCCACACGAAGGAAGGAAAGTTTTTGTTGGTTTTCCATTCACCAGAACAGAGAAAGAGACAGAGGAGATGCATTTCATGATGATTTCGTGTGACTTGCCCACAATACCAAAACCAGATAATGATTGGCTGATAATATCCCAATGTAGTCTATCATATGCTTTTGACATATCGAGTTTGAGAGCAAAAGAGCCATTAGCAGGACTAGCTTTAGAAATTGAGTGGAGAAGTTCATGAGCTAAAACAACATTGTCTCCAATGAATCTACCAGGAACGAAAGCGTTTTGAAGAGGGTTAATGATATGGTGAAGGTGAAGACGAAGACGATTGGCAAGTATCTTAGTGATCACTTTGTAAAGGATATTACAAAGAGATATAGGCCGAAAGTCAGATGGAGAGAGCGGATTTTTAGTTTTAGGAATCAAAACAATATATGTGTGATTGAGGAGATGTGGCATGTTACCCGAAATGAAAAAATCCTGGATTAGATGAGTTACCTCAAGACCAAGAGTATCCCAATTGTGTTGATAGAAAGCAGCAGGGAAGCCATCAGGGCCATGGGATTTATAAGGGCTCATATTTTTTATAACAGTATGGATTTCTTCAGAGGTAGGAATTGCAGAGAGACCTTCATTATCAACAGTATCCAATCGAGAGAGTTGATGGATAATATGATCTGGTACTGGCTGAAGAGTAGTTGACTGGAATCGAGCTCTAAAATGTGCTTTAAAAACATTTGATATATCCGCCTGAGAAGTAAGCAGTGTCCCATTGTCAGATCTTATGGAGTGAATAGAATTTCTGTGCCTTCGGATTGTAGCAGAGAGATAAAAAAAATTTGTATTCTTGTCCCCTTCACGAAGCCAGGAAATATTGGACCTCTGTTTCCAATATAAATCCTTTTGTAATAATAACTTGTTGAGCCAAATCTGGATTTCTTTTTCTTCAGCAAAGAGAACATCAGTAGGAGGGAGATTTTGGATAGTAAGCAGCCTTCCTTGGCAATATTTGATATCAGTATCAAGATTTTGAAGCCTTGACTTCCCCCACATATGTAACTGCGGCAGCAAAGATCTTAATTTGGGCAAAAAATCTTGATTGCAATTGGATCTCCACATATCCTGGACCACAGTATGGTAATCCGGTTCTTGGGCCCAAGCAGCCTCAAACCGGATGATAGATCGATGCCTAATCGAGGAAAGATTCAGCTGCAGTAAAATCGGGTTGTGGTCACTGTTTAAACATGGCAGATGTAAGATCCTGGCATTAGGATATAGAGATATTCATTTGTCATTTGCCATGGCTCGATCTAATCTTTCAGCAACATTACAACTAGAAATTCGACCGTTATTCCAAGTGAAAGCCAGCCCTGAGTAACCAATATCCATAGCTCCAATATTGTTAAACCATTTGATGAAAGATTTGTGATGATGATAATTAAAAGAAGAACCCCCACGTTTTTCTGACTGATCAAGAATAGAATTGCAATATCCAATACATAACCATGGTGTAGGAATAGATTGAACCACTATTTCCAATTGATTCCAGAAATGTGGTCTATTGGAAACCATAGGAGGGCCATATAAGAAAATAATATGCCAATTAGCACTATCAACTGATCGTATTGAAGTGTGGATATGGTTAGCCGAAGAGGAAATGATAGTAATACTAATATCCGACTTCCAACATAGAAGTAAACCACCAGATAAACCAAATGAGGACAGAGCATGACACTGAGGGAAACCAAGTTTAGTAGATATGGAAGAGGCTATATTGGACGAGCACCTTGTTTCTGAGAGGAAGATAATAACTGGGTTCGATGCTCGGAGAAATGAAGTAATAGTACGAATTGTCGGGTCATTTCTCAAACCCCGACAATTCTATGAGAAGATCATTGGGACGAAGGCTGTTGTAGGCCAGCCGCGCCTTCAATATCATTTTTTTCAACAGACATTCGCTTGTATGGTCTGGTAGGATTATCCATATCTTCATCAGCTAGGTGATCACGCAGTCTTTTGGTGTAGTTCCTTGAAGTAGGCACTGTGAGCATAGGAACAGGATGATTTTCCATAGGGGAAGAATGAACTTCTGAAGCAACAACATATTCATGTTCTGTGGGAGTGAGGGAAGATAGAAGTGATCAGGTGAAAGTATGATTGACTTTTGGCATAGGAATGTGAATTTGAGGTTTCATAGGAGTATAATTTGGATTGGTGGAAACATGAGTCGTGGATGAGGCTGATATAGTATCAGTCCCAGATATGGTATCAGTATTGTTATGAGATATTGTTTGGATGGAATCTGAGAAAATGACCATAGGAACTGTGGAAGTTATAGATGATGATGGGTTAAGAATAGGAGTTGAAGACATGTGAGTAACTATGGGAGGAACAGAGGAAACGATATTAGTAAGTGATAGATCAGGATGATAGTTGGTTATAGAAGAAGGATTTGAAAATGTGTTGACACTAACAGATGTATCAATATCAGGGAGAAAATCAGTTGCATGAGTATCAGATTTAGTGGATGAGGGTAAAAAGGAAATTGAGGTGGATTGGAAAATGATAGAGGGAGACACAATAGGATCAGGAGTACTGGAAGGGAGGTTAGATAATGAGGGCGGGAAATAAGGAATTTGAATAGGAATGGACAATGTGGCTTCTGGGTTTAAGGGGCTGAGTGGACAGGATATTTGCGGTATTGTAGGTGTTATGGGTGATGGCACAAAATTAACTGTCGCCGGAGAGCTGGTGGTAGTAGGAATGTCCGGTTGTGAGGATAATGAAGAAGCATGAGTAGTAGTGGTCGAAGGTGTAGACTTGGAAAACCTCGCAGCATAGTTAACACAGATTGAAGAATCCAACCTTCTATCGAGCAATTCTTGAATTCTATTTTTCTGATCTTGTGTCCAGGAATCATTGATCGAAGATTTGAATTCTAGATGAGTAGGACAATATGAAACACCATGGCCAAGTCTTCCACAAAACTGACAGAATTTAGTAAGACGCTCATACCTCAATTTCACAATGCAGTAAGCATTATTGCCCATGTAAACCCGAAGTTGTCTGAGAAGAGGATCAGCAATGTTGATATGAACTCTAGCACGAACAAACAAACTCCAATTTGATGCTTCATTTGGTGAAATGGGTTTCACAACGCCAACTCGTGCTGCCAATGTTGAGATGAAGTCAATTGTTAGGAGATTGACGGAAAGCCCATGGAATTGTATCCAGAATGGGGATTTGGTGAATGAGTATTCACAGGGAAGCTTATTTGGAAGACATTTCTCAATGAGGATAAGATGCTTGTTGAACTTCCAAGGTCCACCATCCAGAACAAACTCGAGATCATCAACACTTTCAAACTTGGCAGAGTAGGAATCTTCAAAATATTCTGACACTTTGACTTCTTTTGAGCGTTTCCACATCTTCGAGATAGTTGCAGAGACAACATGACTTGGATAATGTTTTCTATTCAAAATCTTGAAGAATAAAATTTTTTGCCAATCAGCCTGTGGATTCTGGGAGGAAGATGTAGAGGAATCAGCATTGGATGATATAGTAGATGAGAACAGAGTACTAAGTTTCTCCAAAACTTCAGAAAATGTATCAGATGTTTGATTATCCATGTCTAGGTAGATGTAGGGATGGAAATGGCGAAGAGGAGAGTGATATATGGAAAAGGATGATAACGTAAAGAAGATGGCAAGAGAAATGTCAAATATGATTGCTGGAAGAAGAATAATAGAGGAGAGACGATTAGTGGTAACTGGAAGAAGAAGAAAGAAGAAGGGGATGATTTTTCGGAAAAGGAGGATGAAAATCGCCATTGGAGAGCATGGCGAGGCTGACGAAATTACCTGTTAATCCTCACTCAATCTAATCTTTAAACACACAGAATAATAGATTCCCCTCTTTCCTTCTTGTGTATATCCTTCCTGTATATATGAAGCAAACCGTAAGCATATATTTGCTCCTATCATGATCTCCTAACCAATTTCCTTTCATAAATATATATAGGACCCCATTCAGCCAAGCCTTTCTCCTTACCCTTTGTATACGAACGAACTCCCAGTTTCTCCATCAAACTCAATACAACCATGAGAACCCGCCATCACCACCACGAAGTTCCCCACCACCTACACGCCTCGTCGAAGTCGGTCCCGCGCCTCCGACCATGGTGCTAGCACTGTCCGAACCACCCCACCAAGCAACTGCGGCTGCGGCGTCTGCCACGAACAACGTCTGAATACCCCCTCCATCATCAAACATCATCCCTACCGCCACCACAATAGACAACAACACAACCAACACCTGTGATCGTGTCCGGACCCGTGTGTCCGTGTCCATCCAATATTACTCCATTGTATTACATATTACAAACCCATAATCAGCACCGTACCATCCCCGTCCCGTTCGCCACCACCACCAAAGACCATCGATACAACACCAAGACTCACCTGAGCCCTGATCTCCTCCGGTACCATCTTCGGGATGCACCGGCCCCGACGACCGTAGCCCACCGGCGACCCCGATCCCGACGTCGACTCTATGTAATACCCCTGCATCTAGCAGCGCCCACCGTCGGATAGAATGCCTCCTTTTCTTCGACGACGCGGTCGTGCCCTCGCTGCCATCCGATCCGCACCGTTCCAACCATCCCCGCACCCAGTCGAGCGTCCCCGCGGTGTCGAACCCGAACGTCGCCGCACAGGGGCGAACTCCGCCGCCCCTAGCCTATGACACCGAGCTGCCCGGATCCAGCACCGCACCTCGCCGGCGTTCGGGCCCGTCCCCACTCCGATCCGAGCCGTTCGCCGTGTCGAGTGCACGCCACGCCTCAGAGAAGACCCGGCGCACACTGGCCAGCCTCTAGCGTCGCCTGGACGCGAGCGTCGTGATGCCATGGCGAGCCCGCCTCCCGTACTCCAGTGGTTTGTCCCCTCTGTCGTGCGGTGGCCGCGACGCCTCCGCCATCGCAGACCGGTGGCGCCGCATCTCTATGCCGGCAGCGGGTCGCCGCCAGACGAGCTCGGGAAAACCCCCCGTGAACTCTCAATCCCTCTTTCCTCTCTCCTCTCTCTCTTTTTCTATTCCAATTTTCCTTTCTTATCTATTTAAAGGAATGGAAATGTAAGTGATGAGCTTTTCATTACTACCAGCAATGAATGCTGCTGAGTAGTGAGGGTTGCTTTTCAATGCTTGCTTTATTTTTAACTTATAAACAAAATATCAGTACCTAAAATTATATATTAGGCTTTATATATATAACTACTAGGTTTTGGATTAAAATTATATCAGTATTATTAGTCACTAATTGGGCCTTGAGGCTTTTATTTTAGTTTTGTAATATTAGTTGAGCTTAAGTGATGGGCTGGGCTTTGATAGCTTGCAGTTAAAGTAGGTCTCTTTCTAGCAAATAATTTCTATTTACAGATATACAAGTATTGAGGTTTTGTTATATTTATATATGTATTTAAAATAATTGTTAGTTTTATATATTGGACTCTATGGAAGTTATTATAATTTATATATATATAATTTATAGATATGTTTGAGGATTGATTATATTAAATAGAGGATTGACATTTTGTGTATATGTTGTATTTACAAACCTTGTATTGTTACACTTATTATAGTACCTTTTTACACCGTTTAAATAGAGTAACTTTTCCCAAAACAGTTATATATAATATAGCATTTCTATCTACCTTTCAAATATAAGAGTTGGCCTAATAAGTATTTTGTGAAATAATTATCAATGTTTCCAAAAATATATATATTTTGACAAATAAGGGTTTGGCCTAAAAGGAGTTTCCATATTTTAATACATTTTAGTATAGTTTCAAATATGATACTCTTCTAATAGATTTATGAACATATGTTTCTGATTAGATTTCTTTCCTAGATTGGTCGCCCTTAATCGTGACTAGTAATATGTTGTTATTACTTGCGATTCTGACTACTTCATATCGACCCTAAGCTATATATATATATATATATATATATATATATATATATATATATATATATATATATATATATATATATATATATATATGTATTTTCTGATTAGATTTCTTTCCTAGATTGGTCGCCCTTAATCGTGACTAGTCATATGTTGTTATTACTTGCGATTCTGACTACTTCATACCGACCCTAGCTAATCGGATTATCCCGGACCCAATGGCATGGTCTGCCACATCGTTAGCTATCGTCTTGCATAGTTATGACATCCACGACCAATCTGAACCCAACAGGATTATTGGTTTCACCAGCAAAAGACCTCAGGCAAGTGCACTCTCTGGCTGCTTTCAATTCTAATAGTTTTGTTCAGTACATATCATACATATGCTCTCCTACATGTTGACACACTGTACACACGAGATGGTATCATGGATCCTTGCT
>JANAVB010008796.1:0-201600 GCA_029216955.1 Iris pallida
CGTCGACACTGTGGCGTAGGATGGACGTACCCACGTCTCATGCCCTTCCACTGGGTGCGGGGTGACACAAGTGAGATTATTTTGAATTTTCACATGTTGTGAGTTATGAGAACATTCGCCAATGATTACGCTCGCGAATTATCGTACCCCATTTCTCGTCATTCTAAGACATTTTCGAGTGTCCACGACTTAAGAATTGGAAATATTTTATAGGATAATTGACTAGTTAAACTCATAGATCATGGGAGGGGGATATTAGCGCTACCAGCAACTTCGGTCGCTTAGGGCCCCCTGGTGGCAGGGATAATCCCGATTGGCATAGGCCCCTGACCTCCCTTGTTTGTGTATGCAATGGCATATTAGTATTGTTATGTTTTTCCTAAATGTTTATATACTAGACAAAGTACAAGTTATCTTTCTCTTGGCTACCCGAGTATCCACTATCGGCGGTAGCGAAGTTCCTCAACTTGCATTCATAGTAATTAAGTCTTGTCATCACCCTAGCTTGTTAACTTGTAGCGCGCCATAGTGATTGTATGGTCGTAATCTTCTTGTTGTGCATTATATTATGCTTGCTTCTTGTTCTATGTGTTGGTGAGTGGCTAGAGGCTAAGTTTGCTCGGGAGATGGTTTGCAATCTCGATCTTTATTTGCTTTACGGGTTGTGGACTGATTCTAGAGTGGTCCCCTAAGTTCTCTCGTTTCTCGTCGTCCTTTTCACCTCTATAGTTATTTTTTGTTCAGTATTTTATTTTAGCCTTTTCTTATCCTCGAGATGCGTACATTGGTACCACACAACTCTCGATCGACATATACTTATTCTATTAATTATTATCATTATGTGGTTGTTTCGTGGTGATGTTTGGTCGTTCACCTCTAGCTTCTTCTGGTACTTGCTATTTGAGGTTCTAACTCCACTAGTTTTGTTGGCTAGATTTACTGGTAGACCAAAGGATGTCATGTACCTTCCGTTGGTGGCCCGTTTTCTTAGATCAGTGATCCCGGCACGTGAGTAGATTTTTCTTTTCTATACCACTCATTGTCTATTTCATTTTGGTGGTGTTTATCTAGAGCCAGTGTTAGTCCTTGTATTTTGGAGCCTATTTCTACTGACTTCGGTCAGCGTGATGTATTATTAAACCTAGGTTGATACTTATGATCATGTATTATTTGTACTATGCTAGTGTAGCTTTACTAGCATTATGATTTTATGTGATATGTATATTGGGACACCTCTTTACTTTCATATATAATGTACTCTTACTACTTATTGTTGGATTGAGATGCTAGGATTTGTCAGCCTTAGGACAGACATCATTACATGTTAGAGTCCTCCCACTTGTCTCTTGACGGCCACGATCGTGTATGATGTTCAGGACACCTCATATGGTGCAGCTGGCTTGGTCTGTCCCCATATACCCAGTATTTGGAAGCGGACGTGACAAAATACCAGACACAATCCCCAATTGTAGGAGTTATGAAAAAGTAGGCCCGAACAGCTCGACCGAGGATACCACCGTACCACCTTATGTTCCAAACAGAGTGCGACAAATGTCACGATAGATAGCATTAGGCATGAGACGGTTGATGGGAATCGAATAGAAATTAAGGATCGCACGATATATTGGTGAAGTGGATAGTCATTTCCATGTACATGTATATATGACTATTCCCTCTAGCGCTTGCACCACTAACTTCGGATTTCGGGTACCAAGATGAAGTTGTTAGGGATATCGACTACTACCTCCTCTAAATGGATAGGTGCTTATCCTTGATTCAGGGTTACATTCTTCGAATGGTAATGTAGGGAATGAAACCCTTATATGCAATGTAAGGGTTGTCATAGATAGAGAAACGACCAAGGAGGCGTTGGAACCTGCACCCCCAGTTGGGGACTTTGCTAGTGTATTCTTCTTTCTTTTGATGGTCCTAAGTCATTTGGGAGACCTTGCCTCTTCTATGAATCCTTTAGTTTGTCGTGCTCCTCATTAGTTTTAAAATGATGACAATAAGGGGGATATAGATGGGAAGAAAGGGGTTTAGAGTTTCAAACTTGAAAAGAAGGAGAACGAGGAGGCAAGCAAACCCCCATGTCCATGTTTCGATCAAACCCTCAAATGTGTAACACGATGATCATGATTGCAATTCATGCCTATGCAATATCCTTTTGATCGCCACGTGGCAGGTTGGTCCATGTAGAATGTTGAGATGAAACCACTTAAACAAGACAGGTTTGGGTCATTGGAGTTGTTTTGAACTAAAACAATTAGAGACCAAGACCCTGTTTGGTTCATAGGGCTTGATCTCGTTTGGTACACTGTAATGTAATCGTAATCGCAATGTAGTCAAATAAATGATTTTTTTTATTTGATTATATTGCTATTACGATTACATTACAGTGTACCAAACCCAATCACCAAGCCTACGATCTCAGTAATACTGGACCTTTCCCCTAATAATAATCAAGCCACCACCAAAGGGCTCGACAATTTAGGAATCATCTACCCTTAGTCTAACCGAATGGTATTTTACCAGAATGCTATTTGTCCCTCCAAATCGTCCCTCCTTACGTGGCAGCTGACATGACATGTTGATTTGGCAACTGACGTGACAAATTTTAAAATTAAAATTAACATTAACATTAACATAAATTAACATTAAAATTAATGTTAACGTTAGCATTAACAATAATATTAATATTAACACTAACATTAAAATCAATATTAACATTAATTAATATTAATATTAATTAATGTTAATATTAACATTAAATTAACACTAATTAATATTAACATTAAATTAACATGGACAAAATTGGGTAATTAACTTTCTTGGTTAAAATTTGTCATGTCATCGGCCATGTCAGATGACACGTTATTATGTAACATGCCACGTCAGCTTCCACATAAGGAGGAATATATTGGAGGAATAATTTGGAGGTACGAATAGCATTGACACTACTACGGAATGTCGATAACAAGGCTTTGACCATATAAAGGAACCTCGTCCGATGATCGAGGAGTAGAGCAATTATAGGAGAAAACCAACAGGACATGGAAAAAAATTGTGCTCGTTGAGCCCATCCCTATATGTTGTCGAACAAATATCTTACTAAAGTCACAACTGAAGTCGCTACTCAACTTTAAATGAAAACTTGTCCGAGCTCTCCAGCTAGTGGTATTAGAACGGACAACCGGAGAGACCGACAAGGTTCGAGCCTCCCAATTGTGTGTGTGGGGGAATTCTAAAACTTTAAAGAAAACTTGAGGGCTTATGGTAACATATATTTCTAGGGTTAGGCCCGAAGGGCCAGACCCGGCATACTAACTTCAATGGACCAACACTTGTGTTCAGCCCGCATGCGACCCAATTTTTGAAAGGTTAAATGCGGTCTAGAAAAGATTACGATGAATATTGGCAGGATTTATACATATACGTTCGTCATGTTTAAACCCAACAAACTTGGCTTACAAGTCAGAATTTAGGGTTAGTCCTAAAGCTATAAATAGCTCCGAAATATTTTTTACGAGTGATGTTTACTTTTTTATCCTAAAACTCTGTCAATTTCATACTCGCAAATCTCAACTTGACTTGAACGTCCAAATTGTTGGATTTTCTCGTTTCCTCCGGTTGAGCCCTCAAAGGCGGTCATAATGGAATTGGTAATTTAGCCCCACATCGGATAGGAGGTGGATCATGATCAGGTGTAGATAATTGGAATTGGTACCTTACATGAAATTTTCTTTTAAGACATATGGGGTCAGTCCAAATATCGCATCTCATGGGCCAAATTAGTTCAGATTACACTGTGTTTCCAACACGAATGGCATCGGATAAGCGTTCGCCACCCGTCTCCCGTTTTGTTCCTGTACACAAGAAAGTAAAGAGACTAACAAGATCTTGAAGCATTTCAGATAGATTTCCAAAAAACACACAGGTAAAGAAAGACATCATTGGAGTGCAGAACACTCATTGCCTCTAAGGATAACAGGAATCACTTGTTTGTTCATTATAACGAAGATACAGCATATATCATCAAATTACAACATGCCATATGTTATTACATAGACAACATCCGGAAAATAGTAAACCTCAAGGTTCAAAAATGTAAAAATGTTGAACACTTAAGAGGTGGTTCACAAGGTCATTTTTGGTAAAGGTGGTTATGCTTCCCAACCACGGAGGACAGTAGCACGCGCAACTCGGTTGACTCCGAGGGTGAAGGCACCCATGCGGAGGTCGCAACTGTGGGTCTTGCACATAGCCTTGACGTCTTTGAACCCTTTGGTCATGTATGTCTTCAGCTCGGTGTTAACCTTCTCTTCATCCCACATGAATCCTTGGATATTCTGCATGTTTAATTGTCCATACTTGTAACAGATTGAAATAGAGATATATCCAAAACTCTGATATTTCAGTAAATTTAGGCCTGGTTTGATATTGCTGAAGCCTACTTGTTGAGAATCAAAGGGAGTTTTAGTCCCACATCGGAATATGTAGTATGTAGAGGAGCTAGACTCCCTATAAGTAGTGAAGTAGTCCATCAATAAAATCATCCAACCATTATTTTCTACATGGTATCAGAGCCATAACTCTCTCTCTCTCCTCTCTCTCTCTCTCTCCTCTCTCTCTCTCTCTCTCTCTCTCTCCACAAAAAAAAAACAAAAACAAAAAAAATTTTTAACTCCCCCGACCCCCTCCCCCCCTCCCCTTCCGGCCTCCACCACCCTAGTCGACCCCCCCCCCCGACCCCCCCGAAGCAGCAGCCCCGCCGACCCCCCCGACCCCCCCCCCCCCCCCCCCCCCGACCCCCCCCCCACCCCCTATCGACCTCAAGCAGCAGCTCCCCCCCCCCCCCGACCACCCCCCCCCCCCGACCACCGGCGGCCCCCCTCCCTTCCCGACCACCGGCGGCACCCCCCCCTTCCCAAACCCTAACCCTAGCCACCACCATGTCTAACCCTAGCCTTTCCATCTACTACAAACCCTAGCCGTCAATTACAAAAAAAAAAAAAAAAAAAAAGGCGTATTTCGAAGACAGACGGCTGCCAAATGCTTTATTTGCACCAACTCTGATCCTCGCTTACGCCGTTTGGAACTAACAAATGCTTTATTTGTTATTCCTTCTTCACATCGGGATCTCTACAGAGACTGATCATGTCTTCTCTGGTGACCTGACGTGTTCACTTTACATGCGCGTGCCGGTGCTGGCCAAGTTAGTAGCGCATTCGTAAAGTCTGTGACGTCGAAGAAAACGACGAAGACGACGAAGACGGAGAAGACAACGAAGTTGGGGAAGTTGCCGCCTCCGACGTCGAAGAAGCCGAAGAAGACGACGAATAGGGTTCACAGTTGAAGAAGCCATGGATTCGATCAGTGGCAAACTGACGGCCGAAGAGATGAAGGCCTTGATTGATGATATCTTATCAAAGAGATTAACCGAGGCAGCCCCACGTGTGATCCATACTGATGTGGATCCGTCACCTTACAAAATGGGGAAATTGGAGAAGCTGGAGACGAAGTTGGAAGGAACGTCCAACTACTTGAAGTGGTCGCGGCAGGCGATGCGGACGCTGAAGGGACGTGGCTTGGTTGGCTATGTCACTGGCCAAGCCAAGGCGCCAGCCGATCACTCCGCAAAGGAATTTTCTGTTTGGGAGATTGTCAACAACGTAGTGGCTGGGTGGTTGACTGCCTCATTAACCGACCAGGTGCCGGGCAATGTCGAGGCAATGGAGGCTGCTGCTGATATATGGCGTACTCTAAAAGATATGTACTCCGGCTCCAGCAACCCTATGCGAGTCTTTCAACTGCAAGATGAACTCGATAGGGTGGCCCAGGACGAACGTACCATCTCTGAGTACGCAGCCCTGTTGAATAAGTACTGGTCTGATCTAGATCATTATGATCCTCTTGGGATGGAAGATGCACAAGTCGAACCGGCATTCGCGAAGTACTTTCAGACGTTCCTGGCTTATATTTCGCAGCAGCGTATGATGAAATTCCTGAAGGGACTACACCCTGTATTTGAGCAGAGACGGAATATCCTCCTATCCCAACCCACGCGTCCGACCTTGGAAGAAGCAATAGCCGTCATGACACAGGAAGAAGCTCGACTGAAGTTGATGCCCAACAAGGGCTCCTACCAGGGGGAGCAAGCCGCAGTTGACAAGTCTGCCCTTGCTGCCTTCAATCAACCTCCATCCGTGGGTGGTGTTTGCCACAATTGTGGTGACTCCGGACATTACATCCGATTTTGTCCAAAACCCTTGCGCAATCAGTCTAATGATCGAGGACGGGGTCGTAGAGGCCGACGTGGTAGTAGAGGAGGATATGCTGGTAGAAGGGACGGACACAAAGCAAATCTGGCGGAGGAAGGGGGAGAGAATCAACTGGCTGAAATAACCCCGCTTGAGCGGGAGTTCCTTGAGAAGTTGCGAGGCACAAAGCTGGGTTCGGCCGACAGTCCTGGGGCGTCTTCTACCTCGGGAGATCACATCACTTGCTTTGCCCAAACCAGCACCGGTAATTCTGCGCTTGCTCTTGCGTCTGTCCATCAGCCAGGATGGATTATGGACTCTGGGGCATCTCGCCATGTCACGGGATTCCGTGGTGCGTTTCAGGTATATACTCACCTACCATTGCGGGAGAGTATTCAGACCGCTGATGGTACATCCAGCCCTGTAATGGGTAAAGGCTCTGTCGCATGCACCCCTTCCATCACTCTAACCAATGTCTTACATGCTCCGTCTTTTCTTGTCAATCTTCTATCAATTAGTGCCTTTATACTTGATCTTAACTGTACTGTTTCCTTTGACATTCCTACGGTGACTTTTCAGGAGAAAGGGACAGGACGACAACTTGGGACTGGAACATGGCATAAGGGGCTGTGGTATTTAGACAGGACTGGACTGGACAACGCATTGGCATCCTTGGTAGCAGACGCACCACCAGAAGCTTCCTGTCGCAGTGTTAAAGCCGACTTGCTACTCCATCACCAGCGTGTCGGTCATTCATCTTTTAACGTTATTAGTCGAATGTATCCGTCCTTATATCAAAGGGCTAATAAAGAGAAGTTATTTTGTAATGCTTGTGAGTTGGAAAAACATACCAGAAGCTCGTATGTGAGCTCGAGGAATAGGAGTTCCACTGCTTTTGACATGATACATTCGGACGTATGGGGCCCTTGTCCTACAACCGGAATTAACGGCTTTCGATGGTTCGTCACCTTTATTGACTGTTATACCCGCGTGACATGGGTCTACCTTATGAAGAATAAAAGTGACGTCCTTGAGGCCTTTCGGGACTTTCATCGACGGGTGGAAACACAATATGGCGCTAAAATTAAGTGTTTCCGGTCTGACAATGGGACGGAGTTTACTAATAAGCGGGTTGCTGAGTATTTTTCCACTCATGGAATACTACATCAAACTTCATGTGCTTATACTCCGGCACAAAATGGTGTGGCTGAACGAAAGAACCGACACCTGCTGGAAGTCGCACGGACGATGATGCTGGCTATGAATGTTCCGAAACACTTATGGGGGCAGGCTATATTGACGGCCTCTTATCTCATCAACAGAATGCCATCTCAAGTATTGGACTGGAAGACACCGTTGGAGATGCTTACTGGGACAACTACATACACTGTTCCACCGAAAGTTTTTGGATGTGTGTGTTTTGTCCAAGATAATAGGCCAGGCGTTGGCAAACTGGATCCTAGGATAGTTAAATGTGTCTTTGTCGGTTACACGGCGACTCAGAAGGGATATGCCTGTTGGAGTCCAGTCGAGCGGAAGATGTTTGTCAGCATAGACGTTACATTCAGAGAACTCGAACCATACTATGGTTCGGATGAAGGTTCAGCATTTGGTGACACACCTAACACAGATGGTATTAGATGTGAGGGAGAGATAATAAGCCCAAATGTGGTCGTCGGATCGGTTCCGTGTCCGGTTGTAGAAAACTGGATGAAAGGGGGAGAGCACAGTGACTCAGATATAGAGAATGAAGAAGAAGATACATATGTTACGCAGGGGGAGCAGCAGACAAGGGAAAAGGAGCTCCAAGTCTACAGAAGGAGAAAACAGAAGTCCAGTACTGTGCCTATGCCGTGTCCTGTGCCTACTGTACCAAGTCCCTCGTCTACTCCTGCTCCAACTCCTGAAGATATTGCCCCCGCACTGAATCACTCGGATTCTGATGCGGATCTCTCCGACTCGGATGGTATGATCTCTTCACCACCTATTGCTCCCTTAAGGAGATCTTCTCGCATCAATGCGGGTAAGGCTCCTGCTCATTTGATGATTACGAACATGACATTGCCAACTTCTTGTCTTATTCTAACATTTCTTCGAATTATCGAGCCTTCATTGCATCGTTAGACTCTACTTCGTTGCCCAAGTGTTGGCAGGAAGCAAAGAAAGATCCAAGGTGGAAAGCTGCAATGATGGAAGAACTTGGGGCACTGGAGAAAAATAAGACATGGGAGCTGGTTCCATTACCCAAAGGGAAGAAAGCTGTGGGATGCAAATGGGTGTACACAGTGAAAGAGACGCCAGAAGGAAAAGTAGAGCGGTACAAGGCGAGGTTGGTTGCAAAAGGATTCACACAGTCATATGGCATAGACTATGATGAGACGTTTGCCCCAGTAGCAAAAATGAGCACCGTGAGAACTCTGGTCTCCATTGCAGCGAACTATGGATGGAAGCTGTACCAGCTGGATGTGAAGAATGCCTTTCTTCATGGGGACCTGCAAGAAGAAGTATACATGGAGCTCCCGCCAGGGTGCTACGCGACGGAATCAGACGGAGAAACGTCGCAAGGAAAGGTGTGTAAACTGAAGAAGTCGCTATACGGGCTCAAGCAATCTCCTCGGGTCTGGTTTGACAGATTCAGAAAGGCTGTTACAGGCATGGGATACCGTCAAACAAATGCAGATCATACGGTCTTCCTCCAGCATGCAAGAGGCCACATCACTATACTTGCTGTATATGTGGATGATATAGTGATCACAGGTGATGATGAAGTCGAGATCACTAATCTGAAGTCAAAACTCGCGAAGGAGTTTGAGGTGAAGGATTTAGGAGCGATAAGGTACTTTCTAGGTATCGAAGTGTGTGAAGGCGAACAGGGAATTGTTCTATCACAAAGAAAATACGCACTAGATCTGCTAAAGGAGACAGGGATGCTGGGATGCAAAGCAGCCGTTACTCCAATTGACCAGAAGAGTAAGCTTGGAGCAGAAGCAGGAGAGCCTGTTGATCGTGAAAGATATCAAAGACTTGTAGGGAGATTGATTTATCTGGGACACACTCGTCCTGATATCTCATTTGCGGTGAGTGTAGTGAGTCGCTACATGCATGATCCAAGAAATGGTCATATGGAAGCAGTATTTCAGATCTTGAGATATCTGAAAGGAACGCCGGAAAAGGGACTATGGTTCAAGAAGAATGGACGCATAGAAGTTGAGGGATACTGTGATGCAGACTGGACGAGCTGCATAGACGACAGAAGGTCTACCACAGGATACTGTGTTTTTGTAGGAGAAAATCTGGTCTCATGGAGAAGCAAGAAACAGTCTGTGGTAGCACGGTCGACAGCTGAAGCAGAATACAGAGCAATGGCTCTGGGAGTGTCAGAATTGCTGTGGGTGAAAGCATTGCTGACAGAGTTGAAGCTGGATAAGGGAGCACCATTGCGTCTTCTGAGCGATAGTCAAGCTGCAATAAGTATAGCTAACAATCCAGTTCAGCACGACAGAACGAAGCACATCGAGATTGATCGATTCTTCATCAAGGAGAAGCTGGAACAAGGGATACTGAAGATTGACCATGTCCGCTCAGAAGAACAAGTTGCAGACTGTCTGACTAAGGGTCTTAGTTCATTAAGCCTGTCGAAGCTATGTAACAAGATGGGGATGATCAATATCTATCGCCCATCTTGAGGGGGAGTGTTGAGAATCAATAAGGGAGTTTTAGTCCCACATCGGAATATGTAGTATGTAGAGGAGCTAGACTCCCTATAAGTAGTGCAAGTAGTCCATCAATAAAATCATCCAACCATTATTTTCTACACTATACTAAAGTGTTGTCAAAAGCAACAATCATAAGTTACTGTCAAGAGCGGCTATCAAAAGTTTCTTGGAAAGTGCATGACGAAAGTTATTGTCAAAAGTAGTAAGGTATTTGGTAAATTCTACTTTTCAATCCCTAGTACAAAGATAGATGATATGAAAGGGATCTCAAAATAAATAAATGGTGGACATTTATGTAAAAATGGATTTGATAATCTGCTCTAGATTTTGGAAGCAACCCCTTTCATTGCTCTCAAAATCAGGTCAAAAGTGAACCTAACTTTATAATAAAATAAAATTGATAGTTGTTATTACCAACAACTTGGATCGCTTTCCAAGAAAGAAAGAAAGCATAAGCAACCACCAATAAGCAATTCCAAATCCAGCCTTAGTAGCCCCCTAGAAATATTGTTTTTATGATAAAAGATGGTTCGCTTACCACAAAGGGGGTGGTCTAGTGGTAACACTAGTAAGTGAAGGGAGGAGTGGGCGTGGATTCGAAGTACAGTACAGACACAATAAAAATGGGAATGGGAGAGGGTATTGGTACTACTAACAGAATGTATGGCTTGTCACTTGGCAGATTCGAGACATCTCAGACTGTCCCCAGACCTTGTACTAGTAGGGAGTCTTGTGGCACTGTTATTATGTCTTTCTCTTTAGTTACTGTCAGACTGGTCAATTTTAACTTGCATTATCAGCCATTTCAGACACCTCTACAACTTAAAATCAACCCAAATCCAATAAACTGCGGATTGGACACAAAGCTGACATGGATACCATTTATTGATGGCGCCAAACCTCTATTATTGTGTTTAGACCAAGTTCTTTGCGAAGATCGTCGGAGACAATATAGTGGTCCAAGTTTGGAGTCCTACCAATGGCACTTCATCTCATAACTAGCTTTCGATATCAAACGGGTGGGTCAAAAGAGTTCAAGAAGCTAAACTTGTAAAGAGATGTGTCTGCCTCATATATTTGTAGCATTTACCTGATTTGAAGTCGGCATTCATCTTAAGGGGCTATGCTTAAGCGTAGTAGAATTTGTTTCTTCCAATATGTACCAATAATCTACACCAACTTGGAGTCCTAATAAAGGCTTTTTTTTGTTTACTAGTTTACAGTATTTTACCTGCTCATCTCAAAAAGGTTATATCATTATGTAATTTCTTAAAATCGCATATTCTGTCATGTACTAGTTTACAGTGTCAGCATTATCTTATTTTAACTTGCTTACACCTTTTTAAAATGAACTGAGTTCACAAATGGAAGAACACGTTGCTCTTAAAATTCTTCCAGCTTCTGCAGTTTAACTATCATGATAAGACTAGAAGAGATTGACCTTTTAGGCTAAGAGATGTCACCAGTATTAGCCAATTACACAAAAAAAAAATGGTTTCTACAATGAGAAACATAGCCTAGTGTTTTTTTTTTTGAAATCCCACGCACACACACGATTGGGGGCTCGAACCTTGCCGGCCCCTCCGGATGTCCACTCCACTACCACTAGGCTAGAAAGCTCAGACAGAAACATAGCCTAGTTTAAATTTGACATTTGGAAGTTAAAAGTGTTTTTCCATTCTGAAACTTGATGCTAACTTAGAAAATTTTACGTAATCCCATGTACTCAGTCAAGCTATTAAACAGGCATCTATTTGATTGTTATAAAGAATGATGAGGTAAGCTTAGTCAAAATACATATAACATTGCGCTATAAATCATGTTGCCTTGAAAGAATACATATACGAGAAGAGAATTTTGAAGGAAGCAACACAATACCTGAACCCACTCAAAATAACTCACGGTCACTCCACCTGAATTTGCAAGGATATCTGGAAGAATAATGACACCTTTCTTCGATAGAATCTGGAAAATGGAGAATTGTGAGATGGCATTCTAAATCATATTACTTGACGGACTACTACAACTTGCACTACTTTAACAATCTTCATTCACCTCATCAGCTTCTGGGTCGGATGGATGATTTGCTGCCTCAATTATGAACTTGGCTTTGATGTCATTTGCATTCTCCCTTAAAGAAACAGAGAGGTAGTTTGTTAGATATATAAGCGTCGCTTCATAAAAGGTCTATTGCTGAGAATTCAAAATGTTTATTTAGAACGTAAGAAATGGAAATAGCATTAATTAAGCAGTTTTGAGAGTGCAAAATTCGTACAATCTTAAATTAAAGATACTTCTTTTCTTTAGGTAAACAAAATTTATATGCAAAGTTAGCTCCAAAGTTATGGAAATGATATGATAACCTGTTGATGACACCACCAAGTGCTGCAGGAATGAGAATGTCGCAGTCTTCAGTTAACAGTGAGTTTGAATCAAGTTCATCTCCACCACTGAAACCTTTGATTCCACGATTCTCTGCCGAGTACTTGAGTAATTTTTTTATGTCCAGACCATTGCTGTTCTTGACTGCTCCGGTGACATCGCTGACTGCAATGACTTTTCCACCAGCTTCATTGATAAGTTGGGCTGCCCAAGAACCCACATTGCCGAACCCCTGATTTCATAATATATAAAAAGGTACCAAGTTATCTACATTAAAGACCGTATGTCAAACCAAACTGGCTCATCAAGTGTATCGCACTGTTCTTAGATCAAAAACCATATTCGTCCTAAGCTAGATGTTTGTTTCATACTTGATCATAGAAAATCCTTTGTCCAAGGGAAAACCAAGAGAAATAATTCAAAAGAAATGTATAATGATTGGCTGTGGAAAATCGCTTTATGTTTCCTTGTGATTCATGAAGAGACAAATTACTTGCTTAATATCATTCAGTTCCTTTGTTGAAAGCTACACCTATATGGTTTCATATTTCATAAATTTAGTAGTTTATTTAGCTAAGCCTCCAACCAGAAAAGTAAAAGACTTGGAATGACTTTTCTTATGCATTATATAATTTTGATGGATATATTTGATAATGACATTCTTCATAATCTCCCTAAAAAATGACTAAGATAATCATTTCCTGGATATTTCAATTATCTTCATAGCATTGCTGTTCAAACTATTACATCTTACGTTGAAGAGGGGTTCGTTTTTCCGTTTGCCTATGAAACTCTCGACAAGAAAAATGCAGGCAGGAGATAGGTAAGTGTATAGACCTGTATAACAAATCGTTGGCCTGCAATACTCTTTCCATACTCCGCCAGCAGGGCTTCTGTTGCAAACAGGACACCCCTTCCAGTAGCTGCATCTCTACCCAGAGATCCCCCAAGATCCTTCAAGAACAAAAGAATTATTGTTAATCGTGCCAGAAACTTTATATATAATGTAGACCGTGTGTATATGTGTAAGTAAGTCAACATGCCGAGCATTACAAAGAGGGGTATTTCCCAAACATAGTACTGAAATTTAGGCCATAAGCATGTAAAGAACAAGTTTGGGATATAATTGAATGCAAGCGTAATGATTGGGAACAGGAAAGATGTGAAGAACATGTTACAGTTTTGATCCTAGTCAGTTCTACCATATCAGTTTGAACTTATTCGAAAGTGTACACTATGGATTCTGAAGATCTGTTTAGGTACGCCAACAATAGAAGAAACTTTAACATGGATTCATGAAGAATTTAAGGATCACTCTGAGTTTCAGGATAAAGTGATATGAACATTTTTGTGATTAGTTGAAGAATCCATTTTTAAGTGCAAAACACAAAGTCTTCCTTTCACTTACTTAGGTATTCCTTTGAGACTCGGAGCGTCTGGACGAGTAATTTGACATCAGTGATAGAGAAGGTTGAGAGGAAATTGCAGGGTTGGGAAGGAACACTTCTATCCCTGGGAGGAACACTTACACTTATCAACTTGGTTCTCTCCACGATACCGACTTACTACCTAGTGTATTATAAGATGTCAGTCTGGGTTATAAATAAGATTGATAAGATTAGGAGACGATTTATTTGGAAGGGTAAGGTTGACCACGGAAGAAGCTATCATCTCATCAAATGGGGTATAGTATGCAAAAAAAGAGTGGGTTTATGGGTTATTTATCTAAGGGATATTAAATTGAGCTTTATAGGTAAAATAGTGGTGGAAGATATGAACAGAAAAAGAGAATAGTCTTGTTGAGATCATTTAGCCTAGCTATGGAGGTAAAGAAGTGTTGAGAGTCAATAAGGGACTTTTAGTCCCACATCGGAATATGTAGTATGTAGAGGAGCTAGACTCCTTATAAGTAGTGAAGTAGTCCATCAATAAAATCATCCAACTATTATTTTCTACATGGTATCAGAGCCATAACTCTTTCTCTCTCTCTCTCCACAAAAAAAAAAAAAATTTAGCCGACCCATCCTCGCCGACTCCATTACCTCGCCGAACCCCCCGACCCCCCCCCCCCCCGACACACCCTAGCCGACCCCCTCCCCCCACCAGCAGCGCCTAACCCCCCCCCCCCCCCCCACCCCCCCCGACACACCCTAGCCGACCCCCCCTCCACCAGCAGCGCCTACACCCCCTCCAGCAGCGCCTACCCCCCCCCCCACGCAGACACCCCCCCCCCCGACACACCCTAACCGACCCCCCCCCACCAGCAGCGCCTACCCCCCCCCCCGGCCCTCGTAGACCCCCCCCCCCCCCCCCGACCCCCCCGACCACCAGCGGCACCCCCCTCCCTTTCCCAAACCCTAACCCTAGCCACCACCATGTCTAACCCTACCCTTTCCATCTACTACAAACCCTAGCCGTCCTTCCTTTTTTTCTGAAAAAAAAAAACGGTGTGTTTCGAGGACAGACGGCTGCCAAATGATTTATTTGCACCAACTCTGATCCTCGCTTACGCCGTTTGGAACTAACAAATACTTTATTTGTTATTCCTTCTTCACATCGGGATCTCTACAGAGACTGATCATGTCTTCTCTGGTGTCCTGACGTGTTACTTTACATGCGCGCGCCGGTGCTGGCCAAGTTAGTAGCGCATTCGTAAAGTCTGTGGCGTCGAAGAAGACGACGAAGACGACGAAGACGAAGAAGACGACGAAGTGGGGGAAGTTGCCGACTCCGACGTTGAAGACGCCGACGAAGACGACGAGTAGAGTTCACAGTTGAAGAAGCCATGGATTCGATCAGTGGCAAACTGACGGCCGAAGAGATGAAGGCCTTGGTTGATGATATCTTATCAAAGAGATTAACCGAGGCAACCCCACGTGTGATCCATACTGATGTGGATCCGTCACCTTACAAAATGGGGAAATTGGAGAAGCTGGAGACGAAGTTGGCAGGAACGTCCAACTACTTGAAGTGGTCGCGGCAGGCGATGCAGACGCTGAAGGGACGTGGCTTAGTTGGCTATGTCACTGGCCAAGTCAAGGCGCCAGCCGATTCCTCCGCAAAGGGGTTTGCTGTTTGGGAGATTGTCAACAACGTAGTGGCTGGGTGGTTGACTGCCTCATTAACCGACCCGGTGTCGGACAATGTCGAGGTAATGGAGGCTGCTGCTGATATATGGCGAACTCTAAAAGATATGTACTCCGGCTCCGGCAACCCTATGCGAGTCTTTCAACTGCAAGATGAACTCGATAGGGTGGCCCAAGACGAACGTACCATCTCTGAGTACGCAGCTCTATTGAAGAAGTACTGGTCTGATCTGGATCATTATGATCCTCTTGGGATGGAAGATGCACAAGTCGAACCGGCATTCGCGAAGTACTTTCAGACGTTCCTGGCTTATATTTTGCGGCAGCGTATGATGAAATTCCTGAAGGGACTACACCCTGTATTTGAGCAGAGACGGAACATCCTCCTATCCCAACCCACGCTTCCGACCTTGGAAGAAGCTATAGCCGTCATGACACATGAAGAAGCTCGACTGAAGTTGATGCCCAACAAGGGCTCCTACCAGGGGGAGCAAGCCGCGGTTGACAAGTCTGCCCTTGCTGCCTTCAATCAACCTCCATCTGTGGGTGGTGTTTGCCACAATTGTGGTGACTCCGGACATTACATCCGATTTTGTCCAAAATCCTTCCGCAATAAGTCTAATGATCGAGGACGGGGTCGTGGAGGCCGACGTGGTAGTCGAGGGGGATATGCTGGTAGAAGGGGCGGACACAAAGCAAATCTGGCGGAGGAAGGGGGAGAGCATCAACTGGCTGAAATAACCCCGCTTGAGCGGGAGTTCCTTGAGAAGTTGCGAGGCACAAAGCTGGGTTCGGCGGACAGTCCTGGGGCGTCTTCTACCTCGGGAGATCACATCACTTACTTTGCCCAAACCAGCACTGATAATTCTGCGCGTGCTCTTGCATCTGTCCATCAGCCAGGATAGATTATGGACTCTGGGACATCTCGCCATGTCACGGGATCCCGTGGTGCGTTTCAGGACTATACTCACCTACCATTGCCGGAGAGTATGCAAACCGCTGATGGTACATCCAGCCCTGTAATGGGTAAAGGCACTGTCGCATGCACCCCTTCCATCACTCTAACCAATGTCTTACATGCTCCGTCTTTTTCTGTCAATCTTCTATCAATTAGTGCCATTATACTTGATCATAACTGTACTGTTTCCTTTGACATTCCTACGGTGACTTTTCAGGAGAAAGGGACAGGACGACGACTTGGGACTGGCACATGACATAAGGGGCTGTGGTATTTAGACAGGACTGGACTGGACAACGCATTGGCATCCTTGGTAGCAGACGCACCACCAGAAGCTTCCTGTCGCAGTGTTGAAGCCGACTTGCTACTCCACCACCAGCGTGTCGGTCATTCCTCTTTTCAAGTTATTAGTCGAATGTATCCGTCCTTATATCAAAGGGCTGATAAAGAGAAGTTATTTTGTGATGCTTGTGAGTTGGGACAACATACCAGAAGCTCGTATGTGAGCTCAGGGAATAGGAGTTCCGCTGCTTTTGACATGATACATTCGGACGTATGGGACCCTTGTCCTACAACCGGAATTAACGGCTTTCGATGGTTCGTCACCTTTATTGACTGTTATACCGCGTGACATGGGTCTACCTTATGAAGAATAAAAGTGACGTCCTTGAGGCCTTTCGGGACTTTCATCGACGGGTGGAAACACAATATGACGCTAAAATTAAGTGTTTCCGGTCTGACAATGGGACGGAGTATACTAATAAGCGGGTTGCTGAGTATTTTTTCACTCATGGAATACTACATCAAACTTCATGTGCTTATACTCCGGCACAAAATGGTGTGGCTGAACGAAAGAACAGACATCTGCTGGAAGTCGTACGAACGATGATGCTGGCTATGAATGTCCCGAAACACTTATGGGGGCAGGCTATATTGACGGCCTCTTATCTCATCAACAGAATGCCATCTCAAGTATTGGACTGGAAGACACCGTTGGAGATGCTTACTGGGCAACTACATATACTGTTCCACCGAAAGTTTTTGGATATGTGTGCTTTGTCCAAGATAATAGGCCAGGCGTTGGCAAACTGGATCCTAGGACAGTTAAATGTGTCTTTGTCGGTTACACGGCGACTCAGAAGGGATATACATGTTGGAGCCCAGTCGAGCGGAAGATGTTTGTCAGCATGGACGTTACATTCAGAGTACTCGAACCATACTATAGTTCGGATGAAGGTTCAGCATTTGGTGACACACCTAACACAGATGGTGTTCGATGTGAGGGGGAGATAATGAGCCCAAATGTGGTCGTCGGATCGGTTCCGTGTCCGGTTGTAGAAAACTGGACGAAAGGAGGAGAGCACAGTGACTCAGATACAGAGAATGAAGAAGAAGATACATATGTTACGCAGGGGGAGCAGCAGACAAGGGAAAAAGGAGCTCCAAGTCTACAGAAGGAGACAACAGAAGTCCAGTACTGTGCCTATGCCGTGCCCTGTGCCTACTGTACCAAGTCCCTCGTCTACTCCTGCTCCAACTCCTGAAGATGTTGCCCCCGCACTGAATCACTCGGATTCTGATGCGGATCTCTCCGATTCGGATGGTATGATCTCTCCACCACCTATTGCTCCCTTAAGGAGATCTTCTCGCATCAATGCGGGTAAGGCTCATGCTCGTTTTGATGATTACGAACATGACATTGCCAACTTCTTGTCTTATTCTAACATTTCTTCGAATTATCGAGCCTTCATTGCATCGTTAGACTCTACTTCGTTGCCCAAGTGTTGGCAGGAAGCAAAGAAAGATCCAAGGTGGAAAGCTGCAATGATGGAAGAACTTGGGGCACTGGAAAAAAAATAAGACATGGGAGCTGGTTCCATTACCCAAAGAGAAGAAAGTTGTGGGATGCAAATGGGTGTACACAGTGAAAGAGACGCCAGAAGGAAAAGTAGAGCGGTACAAGGCGGGGTTGGTTGCAAAAAGATTCACACAGTCATATGGAATAGACTATGATGAGACGTTTACCCCTGTAGCAAAAATGAGCACCGTGAGAACTCTGGTCTCCATTGCAGCAAACTATGGGTGGAAGCTGTACTAGCTGGATGTGAAGAATACATTTCTTCATGGGGACCTGCAAGAAGAAGTATACATGGAGCTCCCGCCAGGGTGCTACGCGACGGAATCAAACGGAGGGACGTCGCAAGGAAAGGTGTGTAAACTAAAGAAGTCGCTATACGGGCTCAAGCAATCTCCTCGAGTCTGGTTTGACAGATTCAGAAAGGCTGTTACAGGCATGAGATACCGTCAAACAAATACAGATCATACGGTCTTCCTCCAGCATGCAGGAGGCCACATCACTATACTTGCTGTATATGTGGATGATATAGTGATCACAGGTGATGATGAAGTCGAGATCACTAAGCTGAAGTCAAAACTCGCGAAGGAGTTTGAAGTGAAGGATTTAGGAGCGATGAGGTACTTTCTAGGTATCGAGGTGTGTGAAGGCAAACAAGGAATTGTTCTCTCACAGAGAAAATACACACTAGAGCTGCTATTAAAGTATAAGGCCATTTGTCCAATTTGGTAAGCATAAGGAGTCGATGACAGAGCTGCTATTAAAGTATAAGGCCATTTGTCCAATTTGGTAAGCATTTAATGATCAATTCGAAATCACTTGTCACCCAGGTTCAATCAATTCTCTCTAGGTGACTTGGAGGGATCGCAGAATTAAAAGACGAGGTCGATGACTTTGGGATATTGTGGTTGTTGCCAACATTGGGGACTGGCTGGAAAGGAATAACAGGACATTCAATAATAAATAAATGCATCCAACAAATTGTATCTTTTATTTTGTCTTGTTGAGTTTTGGTTATGTCATGTTGTTTAGTCCCATTTTACCTTCCCTTGCAACAAATCCGGCTCGTTCCCGTCATACATGTTGTGACCATCCTTTGAGTTGTTGGTACTGCAAAGGACTTACGAGTCAGACTCAATCCTTGGTGGCGACTGTTGACGGGATTTACATCCCTAATTCGGCAGAGGAATGACTCAAACATTCCGGTTTGCGTGCTGCGATGGAGGAGGATATGAAAGCACTTCGGAAGAACCGTACATGGGACTTGGTGGATTTGCCTACTGGTAAGAAGAAAGTATGTTGCAAGCGGGTGTTCATAATAAAGGTGAAGCCGTATGGCACTCTTGATATCATCTGAAAGCTCGTCGTGTAGCGAAAGAGTATTCTCAAACTTACGGTGAAGATTATTTTGAGACAATCCCCCCTGTTGCCAGGATGACCTCTGTGCGCGTGCTTCTGGCCTTAGCAGTCCGCTATGACTAGCTATTATTTCAGCTGGATGTGAAGAATATTTTTCTACATGGACGTCTTGAAGAGGAAGTTTATATGATGCAACTTCATGGATTTGTTGCAAGAGAGGGTAAAGTGTGTTATCTACGTAAAGCATTATACAGTCTCAAATAGTCACCTCGTGCTTGGTTTAGACGGTTTACCCATGTTGTTACACAGTTTGGACTATGTCAATCAAAGAAAGATCATTCAATCTTTTACCGATAGACATCATCTGGAAGAATACTACTTGGTGTCTATGTTGACGATATCGTGATCACGGGAGATGACAGTCAGGGAATTGCAGGGCTGAAACGGTCTCTTTGTGAGCAATTTCAGACTAAAGATATGGGAGCATTGAATTACTTCTTGAGGATTGAAGTCGCAAGGGTAAGAAGCACATTGCAATGTCTCAGAGGAAATGTGCTGGACATTCTACCTGATGCCGGAACGATACAAGCTAAGGAAGAAACCTTACCCATGGACCAGGGGTGAAGTTACTTTCCGATGAAGGAATACTGATGACCAATCTTGATCAGTATCATGACTCGTCCAGACATTTCTTTTGCCGTAAATGTCGCGAGTAGATTTATAGCTTCTCCACGAGTTCCACATTGGCAGGCAGTTCTCACAATCCTGCGCTATGTAGTCCGAAATCCGGAGAAAGAAATTCAGATGGAGAATCATGAACATATTAATCTTGAGTACTTTACAGATATCGACTGGGGTGCTAGTCTTACGGATAGAAGGTCTGCGTCTGCAATTCGATATTTATTGGCAGAAACTTGGTGTCGTGGAAGAGCAAGAAGCAGACTGTTGTCTCACGATCGAGTTCAAAAACGGATAGCAGAGGTATTATGTCTACATCATCTTCTACATGAGTTGGAAGAAGCAGCAGGATCTAAAGCAGCAGATATGTGGTGTGATAATCAGTCTGCTATCCATATTGCAACAAATCATGTATTACACAAATCATGTATTACACGAAAGGACGAAGAACATTGAAATTGACATCCACTTCGTCCGTGATGGATATCAAAAGGGGATGACAAAATTTCACCACATGATGACCGGCAATCAGATAGCTGATATCTTTAGGAAGTCTTTTTTAGGTCCTCGGGTTCAATTTATTTTTAACAAACAAGACACGTTTGACATCTGTGCTCCAGCTTGAAGAAGGGTATTGAGTTATTGGTTATGTCATGTTGTTTAGTCCTATATTAGGTAGAGCATAAAGAGGTGGCTTCTCCTCTCCTGTATATATGTAATCATTCTCTATTAATAAATCATCCCAAGAATTACATCTTACATGTCTAATATCAAGTTTTGGGCAAACGAGGTTCTAGGAAGGGGCAAGAAGACAACGAGACTTCCTACTCCAACTTAGGCGTAGCAACACATGGATGGGAGAACACCAAGTAAAGATGGACGATGATCACAGTAGTGGTCAGTAGTTTTAATTTTGATTCTCTCTACATGTATTTTAGTTCTGATAATATTGTATGTGGCCTCTCGTAGGCTTCAGAATGTTTTATTAAAATTCTCCTTAATGGAACATGGGGGGAGACTTTACTCCCACCGATTTTCTCAAAAGACAATACATATATGCACTTGTTTGTGCACAAATTAGTACTTATAATTGACATGTGAAAATTAAGCTACAATATACTTAATTGGTGACTTTTAGGTTGTTTTGACCCCAGTCACCCATTTGCATATGACCTAAAGTTACCTAAATATTGAACCACTAAACAGATAGTAACAGTGTGAAATGTACTGGTTGTACTCACAACAGGTTTTCCGGTCACAACAGCAGGTGAATGCCCATGAAACTTGGAGTACTCGTCAAGTATCCAAGCCATCGTCTGTTTCCAAATACAGAAGGCAAGAAGTAAGATGTACGTGTTTTTATCTAATTCAAAGGTAGAAGGAAAGAAAGAAATGAAATTTGTAACCTGAGAATTCGTTCCCATATCAGGTGCCGGAACATCAGTGTGAATGCCAATGAGATCATGTATCTTCTGTGTGAAAACTCTAGTAAGTCGCTCGAGCTCTGATATGCTCAGATCTCCTGGACTGCATCCTATTCCGCCTTTAGCTCCTCCGTATGGAATATTTGCCACAGCTGTCTTCCAAGTCATTAGTTGAGCTAAGGCATTCACCTCATCCGGGTCAACCTGCATCACAAGAATCACAAACCAGAAGGTTCACAATTAACGCCTTAAAGATATGAAAGTAACGACATGTATCTGTCTGTCCCCACTTATAAATTTGATTGAAAGTAGTGTCTATGGGGCACATAAGTTTGTCTCTGTACTCTGTACTCTGCACTAAGGAAATGCATACAAAGTTGAAAGAGCAAATCTGTACGGGGAGGAAAACCGAAGCAATTAAGGGGAATTTTGTCGATAAAGAGATCTACGAATTGTTATGTGTATGCTCTGTGAGTATAATTTATTTATCATTTAAGTAAAATTTATCTCACTGCTAGGATAGCTAGTACCTCACTCGATAAATATCCAATATTAAACTAGGATCGCATCAATATGCATCCTTATTAGTTGCATGGCCTAACTAGGCATGGTAGAGACTCAGAGATAACAAGAATGTTTTATTCGTAACGATCAATCTGATGAATATATGCTTGGAATAAGGAATAATTGAAGAAACATGATCATGCCACACCTCATGGTGGTATCTGATTCCTCCCTTCATAGGGCCCCTAGCATTGTCATGTTGCACCCTGAACCCCACAAATGATGCCAAACTGCCATCGTCCTTTGGGATCGTACACTCGACCTGCATATAAAAATCAACTTCCGATATGAACCACTATATCAGAAAATTAACAAGGTGGCACTTAATTTTTTGTAGTACTCGAACTATTAAATTGCATCTATAATTTGCTGCCCATAGGTATATGTATATATGGGCATCAACCAAGATTTGAAAATGCATCACAGATACCAGACACATCTAAACAGAGTAAAATTGACCGCAGTTGAATAGCTACTTGAATTTGAACCCCTCCTTGGGAAAAGAATTTCTAGAGATATTTATTCTCCCTGAGAGACGGATAAAATATCAATGCACAGCAGCGGAAATCTCAATTTCCATCTTCGTCTAATGAGCATCTCTTTCTTTCTTTTATCAAGGGCTCTACCAATTAGACCCTATTGGAGCTGAAAAGAAAAACATAAGAAGTATTGGCCGCATGCTTGGATTGAGTACTCTGATCTTAACACACGCAAGAATGGCAACCTAAAACATCCAAAGGACAGAACTTAAGAAGTCTTCGGCCTTCCTACCATAATGCCTCTAGAAGCTTCACGGTCACCGCGGAGTGGGCTTGTTCGCCTTTGGGCGCCTTCCGCCAACAAAGAAGTCATCGTTGACTTGACGATTGACCATTCCTTCCCTACTTAGGTAAGATATTTGTCTCCGCTATTAGATGTCACAGTGTGGCACGCACTTTATCAATTCTAATGTTACCGGGTCTGCCACTCTGCCTTATGTTGCGATTTGAAAAGCTTTCGGTACTACTCACGATATGTTGCAAAACCCATTACACAATCTACAATGTTCTAATCAGAAATATGAGGAGTGAAATATTATGGGATCGATCAGTGGCCAAAAATAGAAGGTTGGTTATGTTATAATTAAGAAATTGAAGAAAATATAAATCTAGAAGGAGAATATATACCTTGATCTCTCTGAAAGGGATAAGCAAGCTCTTTTCCAGCTTTGCATCAAGTCCTAGCAGCTTAGCTGCCTGCTTGAAATTCCTACTTGTTGCAGCCAATGCATTCATGGTTTCTCCTCTAGGCTGGTCTTCCTAAACAAGTATATATAGAATAATTTATTTTTTTATTTATTCGCAGAAGAGAAAAAAGAGATCAAGAATCCTCAAGAATAAGTTGTTCTTCCTAAAGGGTTTCTTACCAGAAAATCTTCTGCCAACTCTAGCCTCAACACAAATCAAACCCGTCAAGAATACAGAGTTCAAGACTAATGTTGATGGAAGAGGTGGTGGATTTGGAAAGTATTTATAGGAGAAGATTGACACATACAACTCGGAGTACAGGAATAGGCATCTCGATCAGAAGAAGGGAATTTTGGCAAGTAGATTTGTAACAGTGGTGACCTGCCTAGTAGTTGAATAGAATACTTGCGACTTGCCAATATATTCGTGGAATAGAATAGAATAGTAAAATAAGAAGAGTACTGTGTTTGCTGGTGGTCAGACTCAGTGACCTGTGACCTGGCACTGAGTGGATGTGGTGAAAGTAATAGTTAGCTTGAATTTTATTTTAGTTTATAATTCAAGCCTTAGACATATCTAATTGAAAATTTTGAATTCCTAATTTTTATTTTTGTTTTTATTTATTATTCCCTAAGGGCCTGCTTGCTTACGATATTTTTACCGGTTTTGGGTATTTTTGAACTGACCGTTTATGAAAATCTCTGCTTGTTAACTTTTTTAAGGCGCTGGTTTTGGTAGGCTCAAAAATCCTCCAAAATTGGTGTAATGTAACTTTGGGGGCTTTATAAACACCTCAAATCGACGGATTTTGAAGGGTTTTATTATTTTATTCCATTTATATATATAATTATAACTACTACAATTCTATCCTTTTTTTTCTCATCTGTGTTTCTCTTTTGATTCTTCCAGACAATGGCTACTTTTCCTGGTAAGTTTTTAAAATCTTTCTCTCCTACTTTCAACCAGACGTTTCTATTATTTCATATGTTTCTACTATTTGATCAAATATGGACTTCGACCTCCTGATCGAGGCCGAGGCGTGGACTGGGTGGTAATCTCAGGACCGTTTTGTCTATATATGGACATATAGGTAATTTTATTTCCGCAAACAACTTTCAGAACTGCTCGTTAATGAATTTCCAGTAAAGGGTTGGACTAGTTTAAAAGCCGCTACTTAAAACTACCCAAAATTGGACCACTCATAACTGTTCATAAGCGGTACTCTAAAAATACCTCATAACCACTATCCCTACAATTGTCAAGCAGACCTAAACATGACTACAAGTATTTTGACCCTAACTCTCTCTTATTTATGTGTACTGAATACTATGAAGATATCTCATTGTTACCAACGTAGTCTCTTAGCACTTACATAGTGTAAAACCCGCAATATAGGTATTATTGGACTTTTTGAATTAATCGAATTTTAGTTGATTATTAGATTTTGATTGCCTTAGATTATCTCTAGTTAATTGGTTAGCTAGAAAGGTTTATAATTATTATTATTACTATTATTACTACTATTACTATTATTATTATTATTATTATTATTATTATTATTATTATTATTATTTTATTATTAGCCGGAATAGAAAAATTATTATTTTTAAAAATTTATGGACTAGGATCTTTGATTGATTGCCCCGTCTCGATTCCGTGTCCGGGGTCCAACTCTGACCCCGAGTCCGTACCCAGATCCCATCTTCTGAGCCCGAACCTGACTTGGGTTCCGTCCCGAAGTCTTATGAATTTCTTATATATATATATATATATATATATATATATATATATATATATATATATATATATATATATATATATATATATATATATATATATACCCTTTTGTTAAAAAAAAAAAAAAAAATTCCTCAACTCTCGTCCACACAACACAGCACCCATATTCCCGTTCTTTACACTCCACTCCTCCCCATTTCTAGTACCACTACGACCTATATTTCCCATCCACTTCCCTAAAATAGCTACAGCACAACCATCATCACTATCTCTTCCCTTTCCCCTCTAAAACCCTCTCACCCGACCCCTCTCGCCGACCACCGCGTCGACCCGCGATGCCACCAGCACCCCCGCGCCGGCCTTCCAGCACGGCCAGCAGCCCCGTCGGCCGTCCTCCGGCCGCGCATCGCCTTTAGGCCCCTTCTGTGCGCCAACGCGCCGTCCACGTCACTTTCAGGCCGTACGAGCGCTTGGGCGCCGCTCCCCGCGCCTCCCTGCGACCTCCCCACGGTCGCCTCCGACCGTCGGCCCGATTCGAGCCCGCGGCCGTGCCCTAGGTCGGCCGACCCGAGCTCCGCCGACCCCCTGCTTGCGCCCCGCCGGCCGCCCGGCCAGATCCGCCTCCCGACGACCCCGCAGCGCTGTGCTACTGTTCCGCCCGTTCCCTCCTGAGCCTGAGTCCCGTGCGCCGCCCCCTCTCGGACCGCCAACTGTTTGCCATTAAAAACTTTTGATTGCAAATTTCAACTACAAACAGAACAGTGTTACAATGTAGGACTTAGATGTAGTCCTAGGAGTACACTTTTATTTATCTGGGTCCCTGTGTCGATGGAGTGAGTGGTAATGCGTTGACTCCGTTGACGATCTGATGACGGTTCTCGGTTCTCTGAAGGTCTAAGTTGCTCTGGGTGCTGGAGCTTGCGGAGAGGAAGAAGACGTTGAGTGTCTGTATCTGTCTCTCTCACTGTGTGAATGAAGGTCTCTGTTCGTAGGTGTGTGTTCGTTCGTGGGTGTGCAAGAAGGAAATGATTCCTCTATTTATAGCTTGCAGGCTGGCTGCTCATGCGTACATATGTAGGATGCGCTTGTACGTGGGGACGCCACGTAGTTAAAGCTGCGAGAGTCGCATGGATGATGTACCATCATTTGTGGGTTGAATCCTTCTTGCTGCTTTTGTGGCCTGGCACGTAGCAGGGGAGAGGATCTTTCTGTTGCTGAAATCTTGGGTGATTAGCACCCCTTTACAGGCTGAGTTGAGTCAAAGAACACGTGGCGCGTGTCCGTAGCTCAAAGATCTCGAATTTGGTGGAGGATAATCTGATAGGATGCGCCTGGGATTGGGCGCATGAGAAGACTTTGGCTCGCAACCTTCAGGAGTTACGAACCAGTCTGGGCGTACGGCTTTTGAGGCACATGCGAGGTTTCAGTAGTGACTTGACCTCTGTCTTCAGGGATCAGAGGAAGGTCTGAGGCGCACGGTTCTTGAAGCGCATGCAGAGGTTTGGGCGCACGGCCGCGGAGGCGCATGCGAATGGTTGGGCGGCCACGTGGCTTGTAACCGCCGAAAGAGAGTAATGATGACGTTGACGTCAGCGGCTCTTTATTTTCTGTAAAAGCTATTGTTGCTCTGTCATCGAGGCATGGCTGGTGTCGTGTCAGGACTTTAGCATTTAATATTCTTTGACGGGTGCTGGACTGTTGAGTGGGCGCATCGATCTGCGTTCCACTAGGCGTATGGGTCCATGTTGATTAGGACGCATGGATCTGTGCTCTGTTGGGCGCATCCATACGGGGTGCTTGGTACTGACGGACGCGTCTGTACGATGCGCGGTCTGACCGGCGCATCTGTTTGCAAGACGCGTATTTATTGGTCCGACTGTTGCGTTCTTCGGGGCATTGATGGCTCTCTGACTTAGCTGAATTCGAAGGAGCAAATTCATCATCATAAATACAAGTTCATTGTACTAGCTTCGGGAAGGTTGCCACTTGGCGCATGGGTTTGATTTGCCCTGGCCTATAAATAGCAACAGTTTGAGAGAGTTTTGTTGTCTCCCACTTGACTTCTCATCGAAGATGGATTCGACTGATCCTTCTCCTTGGCAAGACGTTGTGCTGTGGGTGATGGTTCTCCTTGTTCGAAGAAGCTTTGACGGTGAACTCCTTCAGAAGACTGAGTTTTGTCGAGTTGGAATGGACATAGCAGGTTGTGTTCGAACCGCTTACTGGTAGTATTCTTCTACAAGACGACATCGAGTGCCAAGTTGAATGTATGGTTTGGGTTTGATGTGCCTAAGCCTCATTATGATATAAGAGCCCCAGGCTGGCAGATGCGCCTCTACCTTGACGAGGAAGTGATTCACTCTGACGGGGCAGAGTGATGTGTTGGAAGAGTAATACGCCGGGCTGAGACGACGTGGCTAGCTGAGACGACACGGCTAGCTTAGACATCTAAGTGATGAGCCTAGTTGAGAGTAGGCTGTTACAAAGTCTTCAATTGGCATCATATTTTTGAGACGATGTCGGATAGGCACAGCATGTTGCAACTGCTGGAACACAGACTGCCTTGGTAGTGGAGCCACTATCTTGCGGCCGCAGCAGTTGATGGCGACCGTAGCACAAGTCTATCCCGTGAGGGGCGAGTTGTGTATGATGGTCGTCTCTCCCAATCTACGTCTGTGAGCGATCACATTATGTAAATTATGTTAGTAGATGTTGACACTCGTACCCTCTTCAGGCGCATGGCAAAGCCAAGCGTCAGGGTGAGTGTATGAATGACACTCGTACCCTAATCAGGCGCATGGCAAAGCCAAACGTCAGGGTGAGTGTATGAATGACACTCGTACCCTAATCAGGCGCATGGCAAAGCCAAGTGTCAGGGTGAGTGTATGAGTGATGCGCCACCTTTACACCCCCATCAGGCGTATGACAAGGCCAAGCGCCGGGGTGGTCAAGTGAATGTTGTACCCCCTGATCCAGCACAAAAGATGTGCCCAGATCAATAGTAGAGGAACCACATTTATAGTGACTTGAACCAGCCTCAGACGCACAACCAATGTAGGTGCGGGGGTTTAAGACCACAGAATTTGCCTTGCACGACTTGGTTGCGAACGCAGCAGATGCGCCCAAGTGAGACAAGGACTTTGAGGGTCGGCTCGTTTCTAGCGCAGAAGCACCCGAGTCAACTTTGTACAGCTTACCATCAGCAGCGCACATGATTGTGAGTATATGCTTCTGGTTTGCCGTTGGCATAGCACGTTTGAGGCGCATGGCCCATGCCGCCTTGGAGTTCTTCGTACTAGCCCGCAAAGGCGCATAGTACTCAGAATCCAACTTTTTTTCGCCTTGATAGCGGGTGAAGAACTTGCAGCCAACCCAGAAGAAGAGAAGAACTACTGCAAATTTTTGTGGCTCGAACGGGCTCCCTGGATAATGGGCTCCCTTTTCTTTATTTATTTTGGTGCCCTTTTCAAAGGAGGCAAGAGGGCTCTATATATAGAGTGGAATGAGACCTCTCTTCTTCTCCTTTTCAATGTGGGATTAAAAGTAATATTCTTCTTTTTTCATGCTTCTACAAGACCCCCTTTAAAGTTTTTAAAACTTTTGGACAAGTTTTGAAATACTTTGAACAAGAAGCATGGATAGTATAGCTGTGTAGGTGTGACAATCCTATCAAAAGTAGTATGGACGTGACAGGTTTGGGTACTTCCACCGGGGCCAAGATCATATGGCCGAGATTCTGGAGGCGTCGGTTGTCACGACCCGCACCCTGTTTAGGGGTACGAGCACGTGGGTACGTCCAGCCTACGCCGCAGTATCGGCGGTAGTACGTTGTAAAGGTCATCTAGAATATAGACTCTAAAACACAATGATATAACCTGTCATCTCCGCACGGAGGAATATAACCACAACTCAATCACATAATTGTAAGGAAGATAAACACGATGATAAAGGTAAAGATAAAGATGAGATAAATAATCTGAAATAGTACCGAACCATAATCACAAGTTCAGAGACCAAGACATAAAATAATATCCCAAAATAAATACTACAAGTCTCAAAGTATCAAACTGGAATGTAATCAAGACAAAATCTAGATGAACTAGGTCACTACTGGCGGTGCGTCCTCTACGAGCACCGGGTCCACAGGCTGGTCCTGGTCGTAGGCTCCATCTATGCCAAACCCGTAGTAGGTCGGGCAATCTGCATCTAAATCCTCTGAAAAATAACGGGGGTTATCCTGTCAGGATATGAGCAAATACAAACGCCAATAGCAGTTCCATGTGAATTGACAAATACTATAAGAGACAATCATAATGAAACACAAGATAGAATATCAAGACTGAAAGTAAAACGGTATAAGAGAACTATATATCATGTCATGTGTGAGATATATAAGATGAAACTGGAATATAAACAATGGAAAGTAATCTGAGATATGATGTAAACATAAAAATAAAGTGCCATGAGATATTAGAGCATTATGCGATCGGCTTGGGTCAAGATCAGGCTGTTCCATTTGACCGGCTATGCACAAGTAGTATAATAGTATAGGGATCAGGCCGACCAAAATGGAAAGCTATGCACAAGTAGTATAAGGTCAGGCTACACCCTACGTGTGGTGAGGGTGGAGCTATGCACAAGTAATAAACAAGTAGGGGTAATGATCACATAATCTCTAATAACTCCCCATCCCCGAGTAGTATAATGAATCCAGACATGACAGGTTATGACACGGGATTCGAAGAGTAGGGGGCCAGCCCACTCCCAAATCGGTGTCTATACAAGTACAGGAAACAATATCGAACAATGTACTCATATACCAGGTAAACCGAGAATGACATCTCATGACGAGATTCAATATATACTAGTCCGTGTATCCTCGTGTCGAGAATCAAGTATAACACTACAACTGAATCAGATATAGTAGATATCAAGACAATGAAAACTATCAGAGAATGTATTCGCCTGTCGTCCTGAGCTGAGAAAATCGAAACTACCACCCACTCAATGAGCCAAGAACGGTCAACTCACACAACTGTCTCCTAATGCTGAAACAGACATTACCAACGTTCTCAGAATGGTCAAATTAGCTAAAAATGCCTACCCATAAGTCCAATTCTGGACATAGGGGCAAAACGGTAATTTCGGGTCAAAATGGTGTCCGCCGTTGGACCCACTTTACACCGAAAAATGTGCCAGAATCTACGGTCTCTAAAGTCATCAAACTATATGTCTACAGGTTCAGCTTGACGAGACGAACCCAACGGTATATCCAATTTTGGTTTTCGGTGGGCTGTGCACAAAATCACCCGTTGAGTAGGATTGTGGGCCCGCCAAAATGGCGTCCCGATCAACGGTCTCAGAATCGGACCAAACTTGGCATGCAGGACCAAAAAAATATTTTACCAATGGCACAAGTTTTGTCGCAATTTGAATAGTGTGCACAAAGTAATTGACAAATATAGAAAAGGTCGATACGGTAAATTTTTGACGGATACGCATCAAATTCGTCGTGCACACACGACCAATTTGAATTCCGTCAAAGTCCACACGACCATGAAGTCGATACGCAACTTTTGATACTTTCGGTTCGTGACCACGTCGTCCGGATTGACGGGACAGACGGCGTATCGGGACAATTTTACTAAAAATCCACTTTTGAAAATCAGTTTTTTTCTCCAACTTCAAAAATCAATAACTTTCTGTACAGTGCATGAAATTCAGTTCTACAAAAAAGGTTTTAAAGTCCTATAGGTCGTCGCGCAAGTTTCTTTATTTATTTTGGTGCCCTTTTCAAAGGAGGCAAGAGGGCTCTATATATAGAGTGGAATGGGACCTCTCTTCTTCTCCTTTTCAATGTGGGATTAAAAGTAATATTCTTCTTTTTTTCATGCTTCTACAAGACCCCCTTTAAAGTTTTTAAAACTTTTGGACAAGTTTTGAAATACTTTGAACAAGAAGCATGGATAGTATAGCTGTGTAGGTGTGACAATCCTATCAGAGGTAGTATGGACGTGACAGGTTTGGGTACTTCCACCGGGGCCAAGATCATATGGCCGAGATTCTGGAGGCGTCGGTGGCTGAGCTCGACCAACATCTTTCCGAACTTCAGAGTATTCGACGGAATGACATTTCTACTCTGATAGAAGCAGAACAGAAGAAATTGATAGCTGAAGTTGAGTCGTCTTATCAGGCCACGGTGGCCATCTGGGACCGCGAGGTAGCCGATGCTGAGGCTGCGGCGGAGAGACTATCTCAGTCCACGCAGGAGAAGGTGGAGCTGCGGGCCGTATTGGATGCTAGTATAGCGGAGGTTACTGCCAAGATTCGCCTCCTTGAAGACCAGCGAGCCCAATTTCTATTAGATGCTGAGCGAGCCCAGGCTGAGCACGTATCGTCCAAGGAGGAAGAAGCAGCTGTTACTCGCCATATTATTTCTCTGACTCACCAACGACAAGAGTTGGATGCCAAGTATGAGAATGATACTGCCCCTGAAGCTGTGAAAGCGATGCGTCAAGAAGCTGAACGTCGAGTCTTGGCAACTGTGGGGACTCGAACTGAAGACTTGAAGCATCGGATTGAAGAGCTTTCTGCCAATCCCAGTGATGCTTAGGAATTGTAGTCTTTTTTTTTGTTATTTTGTAGTTTGTAACTTCTGCTGGGGATGTAATCCTTTACTTTTAAATTAAAAATAAAGAATTTTATGGTGTGTATATTTTTGCTGTCATGAACAAGTGATTTGTGTGGACCTATTATCATTTGCGCACCTTGGTTTTTTGGTATAGATAATAAGTTTGAGAGAACTGACATGTTTGCTCAGAGGTAATATGGACGTGGCAAATATGGGATTCAAATGATGAAGTCTTCCTACTCAGAGGTGTTATGGACGTGGTAGGAGTGACTCTGGGGGGATACGCAGAACTACTCAGAGGTAATATGGACATGGAAGTTCTGCGATCGATGTACGACAATGCGGGGGTTGTCTGTACGGGATATTTACTCAGAGGTAATATGGACGTGGTAAACATGATAAGTAACACAATCTTATGTAGTGTAAGATTCTGCTTTGCATGGCGTAGAGGAGCAACTCAGAGGTAATGTGGACGTGGTTGTTCTTCTACTGGGGATAGAATGTCGTGGAACAACTGGGATCCAAAAGTATAAGATATTTATGAAGGGAAGATGTATGTGAGCTCTGATGATCAGGTCCACTGACTCCCTTATTTGGAAGAGATGGAAGTATATGTCTGAAGGATGTCATGAGTAGTACTTCTTTAGGAACTTGCCGTTGATGGGCATCATGAACAAGTCTTCGTTTGGTCGGGCGAGGCGGTGAGCACTGTTTGAGTATACCGTCTCTATGATGAAAGGTCCCTCCCACTTGGGCTCAAACTTTCCTGGTGTTTTGTGAGTTAACACCATCGGCCTCCTGACTGCCAGGACCAGGTCGCCAACTTGGAAAATCCTTTGCTTGACCTTTTTGTTGAAAGCCTGTGATATACGGGCTTGATAGAGTTCAATGCGCTGCTGAGCTAAGAGACGTTTCTCGCCAAGTGCCTCCAATTCTCGCAGACGATGACGTTGATTGTCTTCTTCTGTTAATTAGTTTGTGAGCGCCACACGGAGTGAGCGTATCTGAATCTCGAGAGGCAGTACCGCTTCGCTCCCGTAGACTAAGGAGAACGGGGTGTTGCCCGTCGGGGTCCGTACCGTTGTACGGTAGGCCCAAAGACATTCGTCGAGCTTTTCGTTCCAGTCGTATCTGTTGGATGACACGACCTTTTTGAGTAGCTTGACGATAGTCTTGTTAAAGCCCTCGGCCAATCCGTTTGCTGTCGGATTGTAGGCTGTTGATGCCACGTTCTAAATGCGGTTCTTGTCACAGAATCTACTGAAAATATGGCTGATGAACTGTGGACCGTTATCGTGGATAATCCTTCGAGGTACCCCAAAACGGTAGATGACATGGTGCTTGATGAAGCTGATCACCCTAGAGCTCTTCACTTCCGTCAGTGGAACTGCTTCTGCCCATTTGGAGAAGTATTCGGTGATGGCTAGGATGAAGCGGTGTCCCCTCGATGATGAAGGGATGATCGATCCTACAATGTCCATGCCCCAAGCTTCGAAGGGCCAGGAGGCGACCGTAGGATGTAGTTGTTCCGACGGTGTATGGATGAAGTCGGCGTGGAGCTGGCAGGCATGACACTTTTTAGCATAGTGGACAGCGTCGGCTGCCATGGTTGGCCAGTAGTAACCCATGCGTCGCAGTCGATCCTGTAACTTAGGGCCAGGTTGATGAGCCCCGCAAGTCCCGTCATGAGCTTCCCGAAGGGCTTCGGCTGCTTCTTCGTTTGATAGACATCGAAGGAGAAGTCCATCGAAGGAGCGTCGGTATAGCGTTTTAGTAGCTGTATCATTATAAAACCGAAGGGAACGTCTTCTGACTGAGACGGCTTCCTTCGGGTCTTCTGGAAGAATTCCATAGACAGCGAAGTAGATGAATGGAAACCTCCAGTCTCGAATATTAACACCGGTGCTTGTCGTCATGGCATGGGACATTTGTGAGCATAGGTTGTTTTTGGGACAGACCAAGTCTCGACCAACTACCGTGACATAGTGTTGAGTCCCGATATTCATGGCAAAATAATATTCAATACAGCTTCATGGTAAGGAACCATATCTTCATGGCGAACTTCGTATTGCCCTCGAATTTGATTAACGACGAGTTTTGAGTCGCCATAAGCTTCCAAATGATCCACCTCCAGCTGTTGTGCCAGCTGGAGTCCTATGATGAGAGCATTGTACTCAACAACATTGTTGGAGCACGGCTTCGAAAGAGAGTAAGCCCGCTGGATGACCAGCTGATCGAGAGAGACTAAGACTACCCCCACTCCTGTGATAATTTGGCCTTTGGGGCCTGTTCTTGAAGCGCCATCGAAAAATACCCGCCAAACGGAGTTTTCTTCGGTGACGTTTGATTCTTGGACCTCATCCGAAATATCTTCATAGAGTCTGGAGGACTCCGGGATGGGGTGTGCGGCTAAAAGGTCGGCTAGAGCTTGACCCTTGACGGATTTTTATGGAACGAACACCATATTGTACGGCGTCAACAGGATTGCCCATGTAGCTAGTCGGGAGTTCAATGATCCCGGCTTCGTCATAAGAACCCTGAGTGGATTGACTCGGGAGATGACATGAATTGTCTAGCCCAAAACATAATGGCGAGTCTTTTGGATGGCGAACACCAGAGCCAAACAAAAATTCATCCACGAAAGACATGCGTTCGAAGCCACATATATTCTCGATCATCACGTCAGTGATTGAAAGCAAAAATTTATCCTTCGAGCAAGCGGTATTGAGATCCCTGAAGTCGATGCAGACCCGTATCTTTCTATTCTTCTTAGTGACAGGGACGACATTAGCCATCCAATCCGGATGTTACTCTTTACGGATGAACCCGCTGCTCAGGATTTTGTCTACCTCCTGATCGATAGCGTTCATGATGTCCAGACGAAAGCGTCGTTGTTGTTGCTTTATAGGCTTAGCATTAGGCAAGATGTTAAGTCTGTGTATTATAATTTGGGGATTAAGTCCCAGCATATCTTCGTAGCTTCAGGCGAATACGTCGATATATTCTTTGGCCAATTGGACCCAAGACTTCCGGTCTTCTCCCTTCAGACTCTTGCTGATGAAGATGGGTTTGGAAGGAGATCCATCCCCAAGGTCAACTTGTTCGACCTCGTCTTCGGTAGGGGGTTCGCGTAATTTAAAACGAGACTCCCACTGTGCTCCTAGGCATTGAGCCCAGGGTTCTTCCTCAAAGAATTCCGATGTTTGGTCATCGCCTTCATCCTCTTGAGATTGTGCAGACGTCATGTTGACTGATAGCACCTTCCTGAGGACTGAGCCGATACTGGTATCGGAATCCCAAATTGAGGCTTCGGACGAGTGAGAGTGTTCCACTTCTTCTGCTTCCGAATTCTCTGGAGTTGCCGGCGGTGTGACCTAGCCCACCCCCCGTCGAGTACGATGATAGTAGTCCTGCGTCTTGCCTTTAGGTGTTGGGAGCCAGAGGGGAAGACGCCGGCCTTTGCCGTAGTTCAGGCCCTTGTTTCTTTTCAAGTCGTAACCCACCTTTTGAATGAGGTACTTTGCCTTGTCCGTGTACCGATAGACTTGTATTCTGCCGGTATCTGGTTCTGGCTCGAGTGGCGGAAGGTATTAATGACGCTCGACTTTGTCGAAGATGATGGGTTCTTCATCCCGATTTCACGATGGGACTATAAAATAGACACCTTGGGACGGGACTACTCGGTTTACATGATTGACGGTCGTTATTTGTGTTTGTAACGACCGTAGACCATTATCTAATGTAAACATGGCATTCTAATATGGAAGACTAGAATAATTGAAAGACACTCTATTATTGATAAAATACGAGATTTTGTCCTGCGGGATTACATTATCAAGAGAAGGGGCATCTATATCAGCAGATATATACTCTCTTAACTCTTCATCTGCGAGCACCAGGGCCGGTTCGGAAGAGTCCATCGTCGATTTGACCTTGGGATCTGAGAGGGATGTATGGGCCTTCTCTTGCAGCTTGGATGATTACGGTGGCTTGCCTTTGAGACACACCTTCAGGGGTACCTTGACTGCACCTTCGATGACAGGTGCCTTTCCCTGTAGTTTTGCCACAAGGAGAGCCGACGTCTGATGAGGTCTTCCCTTGAGCCGGACCTTCAAGGGAGCTTCAGTAGGTGCTCTACCCAGAGAAGCCGGTGCTTTTTCAGGTAGCTTGATAGTCTTGGGGTACAGCATCTGAAGCGGTTTCCTTTTGAGTCGAATCTTCAAAGGAGCATCGGGAATCATCTCTGGCTCCATATCCGGCTCTGCCATTATTTCTGCTTCGTCGTCAGCATCATTGGCTTCCCCTTCGTCGAGTGACTTGTATAGGGTAGCATCGGTGAAGTAGGCTTCGACCCCCTTGAAAGGGTCAATGTCTGCGAACTCTGTCCGGATGATGTCATTGGTGGACACGTACTTCATACATTGGTGGAGTATAGATGGCACCACCATGTACTCATGCAGCCACGGACGACCCAGCAGGAGGTTGTAGTTGACGTCGGCGTCCACGACATAGCAAGTCACCTCGGTTCGGAGGTTACCGATATGATATTTCAGCCGTATTTTGCCCAACGGTTCACTTTTGCTAGCATTGAAACTGCTGATTATAATGTTGGAGGGCGCCAGACGGTACATCGGGATCTCCAGTGTTGACAGCAGAGTCATTGGGATGATGCTAAGGGAGGACCCCGAATCAATCTGAATTCGCTTCACTTTGACGAAACCAACATACCCTGTGTAAAACAGTGGCCTGTTGTGCCGGTTGTGCTTGAGCAGCATGTCCTGTTAGGTGAAGGTTATGTTGGGGATGACCTCATCCGCACAATGGCAGTACGCACATATGGTCGAGGGATCCTTAGGCTGCTTGACCTGACTAATGAAGGAATCAGCATCCTTCAAGGCTTCACAGAGAGCTTCACGAGTATCTTTGGAAAGGCGAAGCAGCTCGTACAGAGATAAGCGGGCGGGAGTATCGGCAAGTTGTTCCAGTATGTCAAAGTTGTGGGGCTTGGCTAGTCCCGAAGCATTCTTTCTTCGCAAAGGCTTGTCGAAATGGGCCTCTACATGCTTCTGTTTATTGGCTACTGGAGGTTTAGATAGACCTCCTTCTTCGGCAGCAGGGGCAATGCAGGGAGGCACCACCTCAACGGCAGCTTCATCGGGTTGGACGTTCAGCTGCGAACGAGTTTGTACAGGAAGAGCCTCTTTCGCGGAGGAAGAGAGCATGCGGCAAGACTTGATCTTCTTGCCCTTAGCTTTGGAGGTAGAGCGTACCCCCAGTTGGGTAACCTCGGAGACAAGATCGGGGTGAACCCATAAGATCTCTCCCCGAGATGTGGTGAGTGGGATGAGTCCACTCACGTTGTCACGAGTAGGTGGTAGGTTGACTACCTCCATTGTCGCCTTTGGGATGGGGACGACGCCATCTTGTGTTGTGGTTGGCGGCAAGGTACCGAATTGGAGCGACACCAGGTTAGCCAAGACTGTCTTCTCCTCGTAGTTGACGGAGATGACGTTCGTATTGATTATGTACTGGATGTAGTTCTTGAGGACGTAGCAGTCCTGAGTTGGATGTCCGACGAACCGATGGTTCTGACAGTACCTCAGATTGTCCACTCTTCCAACCTCATTGGGACGCTTTGGGTCTGGCAATTTGATCTTATCATCCTGCTTCAGCATCTCGAAGAGTTGTAAGGTGTCTTCGTCGTTGAAAGAATAGACCTCATTTGGCCTCCGCGCAAGATGAGGCTTCTGAATAGGTTCTTGTGCACCTTTGGAGGCATTAAACGTCAGCGCCTGCTTCCCCTTCGTCTCACGTCCAGGGTTGTTGGCAGCAGGCCGTTTTCCCTTGTCTTCGAAAGCAGGAAAACTGACTCCTAGAAGGCGAGCATTAGATGTCTTCTTTTTAGCTGCTTCAGTCTCAATAATCAATGAACTCCAATCGGAAGGAGGAGTGGAGTTGAGCCAAAGCTTGATCGCAGGCAGCATGTTCATGCTGCAGGAGGAGAGGAGTGCATGTTTTGGCATGCCCGGGGGCAGTCTGAAGCAGGCTTGTCGGAAACGTTCGATGAATGCTCGAATCGTCTCCTTCTCCTTCTCTCACACCTCTATCAGGGATGCCATTGTCATGTCTTTCCCTCTATCGTAGAAACGATCAAGGAAGAGACGTGTCAAGTCGTTGAAAGAAGATATAGAGTTATCAGGGAGACTGTAGTACCAGTCGTAAGCCACCCCTTTCAGTGCCCCGACAAACGGGCTGGTGAGTAGCGCGTCTTCCTTCGGAAGATGTCCCGTTTGAGACTGGAAGTATGTCAGGTAACGGCGTGGAGAGTCCTTCCTGTCGTATGGCGTCAATGTTTGTGGTTTATACTTGAGAGGATAAACCACTTTGTTCCATTCGATGGAGTATGGTTGCGAGATCCCCATCTTCTGGCGCTCTTCCGGTCTGTTCTTGGACTCGAAGCATTCACGCGAGTCCCTGATCATCTCAACCACGTCTTCCGTGGAGCTGGAGGAGAAGGTGGTACAGCCTGGAGTTGGGCATTTGACGGTTTCGACGTCCGAGGTGCTTTGCGACGCTCTGTATCCAAGGATATCCGTTGAAGGGGTACACTTGATTCTCCATTGGCCCCTGGGTCAGGACCGGTAGAAGGTGCTCTGGCCAAAGCTGACCGTATCTCGAACACTGCTTGAGTCAGTGTCTACATGGAGGCAGAGAGGGTTTTGAGTCCTCCCTCAAAGGTATCTATGCGCTGGACGAGATCTGCTGGCGGCGCATCTGACTCTGCATCACCAGCTCCCATCATGTACACCGCCATGACGTGACTGGAAGTGGAGGGCTCGGTTGAAGCTTAACTTCCAGCCTCGCTCTCTTGAAGAGGAACTTCCCCCGGAGCTTCATTTTGGCTACCCCCAGCTATGTTCTGGAGGATACCTTCGTCTTCGGGAGGAGCATCATCAATGGCCTGACTATCCCCAGCTATGTTCGGGAGGCTGACTTCGTCTTCCGGATGAAGATCCACAGGGGTTTGACTATCCCCAGCTATGTCCGGAAGGCTGACTTCGTCTCCAGGATGAAGGTCCACAGGGGCTTGACTACCTCCAGATTCTTTTGAGATCTTCTTTCTCCTCCGGGTGCCCTCAAATACTTCTGAGGATGGGATAGTCGTCTTGGTCTTCCTCGGCTGGCTCTTGGATGAGGACAAGGTTGAGGAGCTGCCAGTCGCCTTTCGAATTGATGGAGAGTTGGAGACTACGTTGCAAGAAGCAACCTGTAGTTCTGGCTCCTCTACAGTTGACACCTTCTTCCCGAGGCGATGTTGGAGTGGTATTGATGATTGCAGCCGCTGGAACACAGACTGCCTTGGTGGAACTGCTGTCTTGTAACAACAGTTGATGGTGACTACAGTACAGGTGTTCCCTGTGAGGGACGCATTGTGCTTGTCAGTTGACTCTCCTGATCGGCGTTTGTGAATGATCACGTTACACAGATCGTTGGAGGAGAGTGCCACCTTCACACCCCCATCAGGCACATGGCAAGGCCAAGCGCCGGGGTGGTCAGGTGAATGCTGCACCCCCTGATCTGACACAAATGATATGCCCAGATCAATAGTAGGGGAGCAATATTGAAAGTGACGAGAACCAGCCTCAGACGCACAACCAATGTAGGCATGGGAGTTCAAGACCACTGAGTTTGCCTTGCACAACTTGGTTACGAACGCAGCAGATGCACCCAAGTGTGACAAAAACTTTGAAGGTCGACGCGTTTCTGGCACAGAAGCATCCGACTCAACCTTGTACAGTATACCATGGCAGCGCACATGATTGTGAGCGCATGCCTCTGGCTCACTGCTGGCATAGCACGTTCGAGGCGTATGGCCCGTGTTGCCTTGGATTTCTTCGTACCAGCCCGCTGGGGCACATAGTACTCAGAGTCCAAATTTTCCTCGCCATGACAACGAGTGAGTCTGTCAAAGACAAATGCCTTCTACGGCGCATCAGAGTTAATACACAGGGCGTTAGCTGCGCCCCCGCTCCATCGACGCATCTTCCTCGTCTGAAAAAAGAAGGTTAGAGAATGTGGTCGGCCCCACGCTTCCTCGAGAGATGTGCTGCACCGGTGGGTGCATCTTGGCTGCTGAGGACATCAGCGGAAAGGGTAGGCTGCATCGACGCATCTCCTTCGGTGGTGGTGCCAGGAGTGTCGACCTTGCGCACCCAGGCTTGGCGAGTCTTCTTCGGCTTCGGCAGCCGCTTCGAAGGACTTGCACTGCATTCAGAGATGAAATCCTCATACGCCAGTTGATTGAGACGTACGACCAGCGTCTTGTGGGAGGAGCCGACCTTCACGTCATCAGATTGCGATACAGCTTTCTCGACGAAGAAGAAAGAGGTCTCCAGCAGAGTCGCCAGCTTGTTTGCCATTAAAATCTTTTTATTGTAAATTTCAACTACAAACAGAACAGTGTTACAATATAGGACTTAGATGTAGTCCTAGGAGTACACTTTTGTTTATCTGGGTCCATTTGTCGATGGAGCGAGTGGTAATGCGTTGACTCCGTTGACGATTTGACGACGGTTCTCGGTTCTCTGAAGGTCTAAGTTGCTCTGGATGCTGGAGCTTGCGGAGAGGAAGAAGACGTTGAGTGTCTGTATCTGCCTCTCTCACTGTGTGAATGAAGGTCTCTGTCCGTAGGTGTGTGTTCGTTCGTGGGTAAGAAAGAAGGAAATGATTCCTCTATTTATAGCTTGCAGGCTGGCTGCTCATGCGCGCATATGTCGGATGCGCCTGTACGTGGGGACGCCACGTGGTTGAAGCTGCGGGAGGCGCATGGATGATGCATCATTATTTGTGGGTTGAATCCTTCATACTGCTTTTGTGGGCTGGCACATAGCAGGGGAGAGGATCTTTCTGTTGCTGAGATCTTGGGTGATTAGCACCCCTTCATAGGCTGAGTTGTGTCAAAGGACACGTGGCGCGTGTCCGTAGCTCAAAGATCTCGGATTTGGTGGAGGGTAATCTGATAGGATGCGCCTAGGATTGGGCGCATGAGAAGACTTTGGCTCGCAACCTTCAGGAGTTACGAATCAGTCAGGGCGTATGGATTTTGAGGCGCATGCGAGGCTTTAGTAGTGACTTGACCTCTGTCTTCAGGGATCAGAGGAAGGTCTGAGGCGCACGGCTCTTGAAGCGCATGCAGAGGTTTGGGCGCATGGCCGCGAAGGCGCATGCAGAGGTTTGGGCGGCCATGTGGCTTGTAACCGCCGAAAGAGAGTAATGATGATGCTGACGTCAGTGGCTCTTCATTTTTTGTAAAAGCTGTTGTTGCACTGTCATCGAGGCATGGCTGCTGTAGTGTCAGGACTTCAGCATTTAATATTCTTTGACGGGTGATGGGCTGTTGAGTGGGCGCATCTATCTGCGTTCCACTAGGCGCATGGGTCCATGTTGATTAGGACGCATGGATCTGTGCTCTGTTGGGCGCATCCATATGGGGCGCTTGGTACTGACGGACGCGTCTGTACGATGCGCGGTCTGACCGGCGCATCTGTTTGCATGATGCATCTTTATTGATCCGACTGTTGCGTTCTTCGGGGCATTGATGGCTCTCCGACTTAGCTGAATTCGAAGGAAAAAATTCATCATCATAAATACAAGTTCATTGCACTAACTTCGGGAAGGTTGCCACTTGGCGTATGGGTTTGATTTGCCCTGGCCTATAAATAGCAACAGTTTGAGAGAGTTTTGTTGTCTCCCACTTGACTTCTCGACGAAGATGGATTCGACTGATCCTCCTCATTGGCAAGACGTGGTACTGTGGGTGATGGTTCTCCTTGTTCGAAGAAGCTTTGACGGTGAACTCTTTCAGAAGACTGAGATTCGTCGAGTTGGAATGGACATAGCAGTTTGTGTTCGAGCCGCTTGCTGGTAGTATTCTTCTACAAGACGACATCGAGTGCCAAGTTGAATACATAGTTTGGATTTGATGTGCCTAAGCCTCATTATAATGGAAGAGCCCCAGGCTGGCAGATGCGCCTGTATGTTGACGAGGAAGTGATTCACTCTGACGGGGTGGAGTGATGCGCTGGGAGAGTAATACGCCGGGCTGAGACGACGTGGCTAGCTGAGACGACACGGCTAGCTGAGACATCTGAGTGATGAGCCTAGTTGAGAGTAGGTTGTTATAAAGTCTTCAATTGGCATCATGTTTCTGAGACGATGTCGGATGGGCACATCATGTTGCAACTGCTGGAACACAGACTGCCTTGTTAGTGGAGCCACTGTCTTGTGGCCGCAGCAGTTGATCGCGACCATAGCACAAGTATGTCCCGTGACGGGTGAGTTGTGTATGATGGTCGTCTCTTCCGATCTACGTCTGTGAGTGATCATATTACATAAATCATGTGAGGAGATGTTGACACTCGTACCCTCTTCAGGCACATGGCAAAGCCAAGCGTCAGGATGAGTGTATGAATGACACTCGTACCCTAATCAGGCGCATGCAAAGCCAAACGTCAGGGTGAGTGTATGAATGACATTCATACCCTAATCAGGCGTATGACAAAGCCAAGCGTCAGGGTGAGTGTATGAGTGATGCGCCACCTTTACACCTCTATCAGGCGCATAGCAAGGCCAAGCGCCGGGGTGGTCAAGTAAATGTTGCACCCCCTGATCCAGTGCAAAAGATGTGCCTAGATCAATAGTGGGGGAACCATATTTATAGTGACTTGAACCAGCCTCAGACGCACAACCAATGTAGGCGCGGGGGTTCAAGACCACATATTTTGCCTTGCACGACTTGGTTGTGAATGCAGCAGATGCGCCCAAGTGAGACAAGGACTTTGAGGGTCGGCTCGTTTCTGTCGCAGAAGCACCCGAGTCAACTTTGTACAGCTTATCATCAGCAGCACACGTGATTGTGAGTGCATGCTTCTGGTTTGCCGTTGGCATAGCACGTTTGAGGCGCATGGTCCGTGCCGCCTTGGAGTTCTTCGTACTAGCCCGCAAAGGCGTATAGTACTCAGAATCCAACTTTTTCTCGCCTTGACAGCGAGTGAAGAACTTGCAGCCAACCCAGAAGAAGAGAGAAACTACTGCAACTTTTTGTGGCTCGAACGGGCTCCCTGGATAACGGGCTCCCAGGATAACGGGCTCCCTTTTCTTTATTTATTTTGGTGCCCTTTTCAAAGAAGGCAAGAGGGCTCTATGTATAGAGTGGAATGAGACCTCTCTTCTTTTCCTTTCTGATGTGGGATTAAAAGTAATATCCCTCCTTTTTCATGCTTCTACACCAGCAGGCGTTCCCCGTCCGCCGTATCTTCCAGCACTGACCGTGAGCCGGGCTCACTGTCCGCCCCTGTCTCGCGCGCTCCGTGCCTCCTGCGCGCTGTTCCGGCGTCGCTCCCTGTGGATGCCCCGATCTCCTCTGCGTGCTTCTGGACCGTTCCGAGTTCGTCCGAGACACATGGATTTTTTTCCTATTTTTCTGCATCTGAGAGCTCTAGCCAAGCACCCGAGGTATAATTTTGTGTTCCCGTGTCCCTCTCATAGATAGTCTGTTATGACGCGGTCCCGATCCCGTTTCGAGAATCGGTATTTTAAAATATTGTTGCTTTTGGGTGATACGTAGATTATCGGTTACGTCGCGACCATTTTTTATTTTTGGATATATTGTGCTGTGGTTGGCTTTTGGGTAGGATATTCATTTTTGGGTTGGTAATTAGTGATCCCTGGTTTGGGATATTTATTTGTGTTACGGATTAGCATCGTCCCAGGATTGGGTTGTCCCAGTTACAGAGGAGGCGCTGTCAAATTTTTTGAAAAGGTTTTCAAAATAAAAGTATTTAATTAAATTTAGTAAATTGGTAAATAAAAATCTATTTTTCAAATCCGGTCCTTGAAAACGATTTACAAATTTTTGTTAGCTTTAAACGTGAATTTTTGTGAGTTGTATCCCCTGTTAGGCGACGGCCGCATCAGTCGGATGAGCCTCGACGAAACGCAAATGCTACAGGGTTTCATGTACATTGAGGCATTAGCCAGCAACATGAGATTGCATGACCAAGTTTGAGACGCCCCATTTTCTATAATTTATATTTAAATTATATTTTTCTTTAGAACTTGTTACTGGCCTTTAGTATTTTGGGTGCAGGACCTCGGCCTTCTGTTTGGACCGCTTCACGGCACTCAGAGCTCGCCTCAACTTTTTAATTTAATTTATTCAATTAGTTGTAAGGGCATAAGCCCAGTTTTCCTTTATTTTCTATGGCCCTGTAATTGTGTAGTGTAGATTTTCTACTTTCTTTTCTGGGTTGGTTGTTGGCGTAGCTAGGCGCATAATTAAAATGGGTACTAATTATTTTATATGAAAACTAATAAGGGTTTGTCACATTAAGTTAACGAATTAAGACTTCTGTGAATAATTAATAAGTTCATGTTTTCTCATTTAAAAGAAAAAGCCTAGTTATATATATATATATATATATATATATATATATATATATATATATATATATATATATATATATATTCAATTAGTTGTAAGGGCATAAGCCCAGTTTTCCTTTATTTTCTATGGCCCTGTAATTGTGTAGTGTAGATTTTCTACTTTCTTTTCTGGGTTGGTTGTTGGCGTAGCTAGGCGCATAATTAAAATGGGTACTAATTATTTTATATGAAAACTAATAAGGGTTTGTCACATTAAGTTAACGAATTAAGACTTCTGTGAATAATTAATAAGTTCATGTTTTCTCATTTAAAAGAAAAAGCCTAGTTATATATATATATATATATATATATATATATATATATATATATATATACAAAGTTTTGCCAAATTAATCGGTAATTGCTATTTTTTCCAACTAATCAGTAACTGGTTTATTCAATTAAATGATAACCAATGTAGCTTGCGACGTTAGACGAATTTTCGGTAGATTAATTAATAACTTAAAAACTTGACTAGGGCCTGCTTCTAGAAATTGTAACTAGCACACCTAGAATGGCTTCTTTATATTCTAAGTCAGGGTTCTCAACTGTAGGACTTCGATGGTGTGTTGGACCTTCCTCTCCAGTACCGACGTCCTGTTCCAGTCATTAAACAAAGGCAAGTTGCGGTTATGTTATCTTATATTTTATTTAGTAATTGTCAAGTTGCATGTTTAAGCCACATTGCTACATGGAACTCTCTCCTAAAGTTTAAATATTGATTGTTATTGATTGCGGGAATATTGGGGGAATAGTGTAGCGTTTATGACCAATACCCCTCATATTGCATATTGTTATTGTGCGAGCTTACCCCTCTTACACACGGGGATAACCCGTATCGCGTCGCTAGGATGCTATTGGACAACCAAGCCGGTCATAGACGTTTACCTATTCAAATCACATTGTTTCAAATATTGTATTGCTGAAAATTGCTGGAAAATATTGTTCAAGTATTTCAACTGTTTAGCTTTCACTTTTCTGTTATTATTTGAAATGTGAGGTACATATTCGTACTTGCTCCTCCTGACTGGAGACCAACATTTTTAGGTGACATTGAGGATGCTGAGCTATTGTACAATAGCTACTATGACCCGGTATTGTATCTTGTGGTGTTGCCGGAGTCCCCCTTGGAGGACGCAGAACCAGAGGCTGATGAGCCGACTGTCTAGGTAGTTGTTTTCCAGTTATCTAGCTTTATTGTATTGGAGTTTGTTAATTTGAATTTAGTACTTTATTTCAGTTCTTTCATTTCCAGTTGTACTTTTCAATTGTTGAATAAAAAGTTTTAAAAATTTTCGTACATTCGAGTTGTAACAAATGTATAAATATTGTTGTGAATACCTGCATATAGAACAGCTTACTGCCGCCATCTCACAACGGTGCAGGCTAGGCATGATCCGGTTCGACCCAATAATTTGGGATAGGGTCGTGACACATAGTACGTATAAGAACATGAGAATCTTGACCATTGCTCTCCTATTTTGATCAATCCTAGCTTTCAATCATCATCTTCTCAATCTAATTAACCCTAGCATCCTTTTCAAAAATGTGTCTCTTCTTCCATCTCTTCCTCAAATCTCGCCTAACCAAATTCCTAGAATATTTTATCATCCACACTAGCATCGACCATCTTTATGCCTCTCATTATTCAATAGAAAAAAAACCCTTTCTCCATGTCGCAGCTGTCACGCCCCGCTCCCGTAGGAGCGATCATCCTCGCTAAGGCGTGATGCCGCACGAGCCAAAATTGCGCTCGTGCAAGGCGGATTCCATAACGGCCGATTTCAGCGGCTGCGACGGGGTCGTCGCACAGAAGTCCTATACAGAGACATTAAACATGCAGCAGAAATTTAGAACAAACACAAGTTATTTAAAGAAGCTCTTTATTGATATTGAAGCAACGGTTACATTGGGGGCGCAAGGCCAAGATTACAATCATTCAAGCTCACTCTTCTCATATTACAAGTTCACTCAGCTCTCTCTCATCTCTCAAAGTACATTTGCTTGAGCCAGCGGAAGCTTCGGAAGGCAACGTCCATATATTATGTCCCGTATAAGTCTTTACTCCATACGGCCGTACGCTTCGAATCGCCAAGGAACTCTGTGCCTCGACGCATCCAAGCGAGCTCCGCGCCACGAGCTTCTACCTGTGCCTGCACATATAAACTATATGGGTATCAGTAATCAACTGTACTGGTGGAATGATCTCCTCGCCCAGCCATACAAACCCGACACGTTTGATTTACTTTTGTGCAACTTAGTCCCCTTTATGATTGTCTTTCTACTCTTGCCTTAGGATCAATTTTAGGACCGACGCCTTTGTCTATTTCGTGTCTCTAGACCATCTCGTGCTTGTAACGACAACGTTAACTCATACCTTGCCTCAAGACCCTTCTCATGCCAACAACGTTAACCTATCGAGTCATGTTTGCCTTACGACTTAAAATCAGAGACGCAACTACGCGATGAAGCTCCATTTTCCGTGTGACCGTGCTACAAACCCTTGCTGAGGCCGTGCCTCGTAATTCAGTGAGACTTAACCATATCGCCGCCTCGCGGCCCTTGCCGCCTAGCGGCCCTTGCTACTTTGACCACCAACTGACCAAATCGAGACTTGTGAACTTAGTGTCACTTGACCGACTTGTCTTACGGCGGTTCCTTACTTAAACAACTCAAACCAACTTTTGTAACTCACATGTCAACACTTGAGACTCGATGCCACATCTCGTGCTGAAGCATGACGCCTATGTTGAAACCCAATCTTGGGCCCAAACTTTGTGTTCTAACTATACACACCTTCAACTTAACTCAATCCAAAGGCATACACGCGGATAGCTGCTATTTGCCGACATCTATATAAACTTGGCCACTAGCATCACAAGCTATACCTTGACGTATAGTTTTGTTAATCAGGGTCCTTTCGACGTAAGTAGCTAGCTCCGTCGCAAGTCTCCGCTTAACCTGTGCTGAAACCTTATGCACGACTATACCCTGTTTTCTCCTAGGCCGAGTCGGTCCCTTGGCCAAGGGTTGCCGCTCGAGGATTCATCGCCCTTGTCGACAAGTTGTCAAATGACCATGCAAGACTCGACACAAACTGACGTCTCACACAGTCATTCCTCTACCAATGTTACCATCTCTTTCAAAACCAAGGTCAAGACTTCTATCCTTGAGACCCCTCGACGACCCACGGTCGCGATCCTTCTCCCTTAATGTATCTTTGAGATCCCTCGACGACCCACGATCGCGAGCCTTCTCCCTTGATGCCATATCCTTTTTACTCAACTTAGAAATGCCCATTTGATAGCCCTTTTTCTAAACTCGACTTGAAACCAACTGTAGCTCGTGTCTTAAACACTAAGTCCGTGTATTGTGCCTTAAGCCAACCGTGTTCTACGCAACACTCCTGTCCAAGTCGGCGGGCCTTGAGATCGTGGGACTACTTAACTTGATAACCGCAGAATGAATGGGACAGCACTTGGAACGACTTAGGTCGACTGACATAACTTTGCCTAACTTACTCAAGCCTACAACTTAACCCGAGGGACGAGCAAAGGCTATGCCAAGCCTTGCGCAGTGGAAGCGTGCATGCTTTATCAAGCAATTACCCGGGCGACGCCTATGACTTAGGCAAGTTCATAGTTTTGTGTCGAAAACCAAATTTCTTTCTCCCAAGCCACGGGACGAAGGACCGAGTGTCATTTTCAAATCACGCCGTCCACCAATTCTAAGCCGACCGTTGGACCTTCCCATATTCTAACTCAATTCGACCCGTCGGGATTACTCCCTTTAGCTATGTGGATTCATCTTTTTTATTATTAAGCCTACTTGTACAAGTTGAAAACATGCGATTTATTATGTGAAGGCAAAGATGAGGCGAGTTCATCGAAACTATCCCACCTGAGCGAGCGGTCGCCTCGACCGAGCAATGTCTTCGAGTAGCCGTTGCAAGGCTAAGTCTAAACGCCGTCGGCGTTTCGATTCCTCCGATTGACTGAGCGGGACGAGGAAATACATCATATACCACTCAGAAAAAGTTTCGTCCTCTAAACTAACTGAGTATACTTATCGACTTATTACTTTACTTCAACATTCAAGGACTCTCGCACGCACTACTCCTATGCATTTTCTCAATTTCAAGCCACGCTCGTGCTACCCTCAATCCTTTTTTCAAAACTTACGATCTCAAAATCCTCGACACTTCTCCATTCCTCAAGTCTCACTTGATTCAATGTATCATTTAGTTGGATCGTGCACATATTCTAGGCGTCTCCAAAATACATGCATTTCAGCCAAGCTTCGTAATAGCAAATTCCCACATCACCACTCGAGTCAGATCATGCACATATTCGGGCGTCCCTGATATACGTGCATGTCAACCGAGACTCGCGAGTGGTATCTCCACAATTCCTATGTCTTCGTGCCAGGACGTCTGCCTAACCGCTAGGCTATATCTTTTAGGCTAAATTCATTCGTCAGTATTGGAATCATAGTTCCCAAACAACGATATCAACACTGACCCCATCCTATGGTCAGACCAAGTTGATAGTACGAGGTTTTCTACCCAAGCTCGCATCACTCCAATTTCTAAACATCGAGCATCGATTCCCTATACACATCTCAACATTCGTCGTACGGGGTCTGAGTCATTCAGCAAAGCCATCCTATGACAACTTACATTCAACTAATTTTACGATGTATCAAAATTGCTCATTCAATAAGTCATCTTGTATAGTCTATCCCTTCAAACACGTCAATATAGTTCGCCTATCAATCCTTCACAAAGTCAAGCACGCTACGACATAATTTTCCGCTAAACCATGATTCACATTCTATACTCCCTAAGTTACTTATCCCAATTCACAAAATCGATCACAAGGTCATCTGACATAATAATACATTGCGCCTCGATCTCACGCGATTCAGATTATCCACGGTGGGCATGAATCACCATGCACGCTCCCGCGGGATAATTATCCTCATCGGGACGTAACTCTTATTTTGCGTCTAGACTAATTCATTCTCGATGCGTGGATTGGACCTACTCAATCCTCAAGTTTATTCAATCATCAATCGCAAGTCCTAACATCCTCAAATTGTCCTTCGTATTAAACCGATAAGTCGAGACAAATCAAAGTTGCCGCGTCCTGATTTTCCGAGTTCGATCATTCTCGCGACATGAATCACCATGTCAGCGCTTACACGAAACGATCGCCTCAAATCCGACGCGACGCATGTGCGAGGCTAGAGTTGCGCTTGCGCAAGACAAGAATGTCGATGCTGTGGTTATCCGCGTAACCATCAAGACACCTTCATTTTCATCCAACATTCATCTCGATCAAAATCCTTAGTATAGCATCCAACCGAACAATAACACTTGCACGATCGTCATTTGCCGAGTCAAAGTACCCCCGATTTATCGCATATCGATCTTTGATACGCCTCAATACCATCGATGATATGCGTAACCTGACGATCTTCCTTTGCAACAAGTTCCGAGTCGTGCGAATGATGCTATCGTCCGACAGGATAATCTCCTCGACATTCAATTCAAGTTCGATCATTATCCCTCGAATCATTCATAACATCGGTTTTCTCAAACCCAAATTCACGTATCGTTCATCCATTTATCTGAAGTCATCGACCAACGTATTTCCTCATTCGCATCGTCCCTTTGCTAATTCAATTCATCGGACGACATCCATTCCAATCCTCAAAGTCATTTGCGTAACTTTCAAAATCAAACCTTTCGTGCACGATATCTTCCCATCGTGCTAACTTTTTCTATTCGATTTCACCTATCGATTCCCTTTATCAAGTCATCCGTTCACTACACCTTAGCTTTTCTTCGATTTGATTTATCTACTCAATCATCTTCGCGTTTCATACTCGCACCATCCTCAATCCCGTGCACGTTCCGTTCGCATCAATTTCTAGGCGAATCAACTTATCAATCTTCAACACAACAACTCACTCCATCGTACACGATCTAAGGCTTTGCATATGTGCAAAGCTTGCTGATAGACTCACCGACACCCCGTATCCTCAATTAATCGATCGAAATTCCTGAGCCTATCGCATACACCACTCAGGAATGAAGTCATTCAACAAATTCTCAAAACTATCCTTTGAATCAAAATCGACTTTTCGAATCCCGTTCGAACCATTCTTCGAATTTCAAGCACGCTCATCTATATCGCATCGACGTTATCGTTGCCCGATAGTACCCCTATCGATAGTCATCTCACTTTACTCAATCGAGTTCAACTCATTCTTGTCTGACACAATTCAATTCCCGCACTTGACTTTTCTAAGGTCGATGCAACTTTGGTGTATATGCCCAGCCCGACTTAGCCAACCGTGCTTACGTAAACCATTTTTTGTTTCTTGTCAAAAACTGTTCTTCTATATTTTGCAAAATAAGTAGACTTATTGTATGGACATCCGCGGGACATTTGAGAGAGAGCGAACCAACGATTTCAACTTTGCGGAAGCAACATTTCAGAGTTTGCAGAAACAACAGAGTTAAAAAATTCAATCGTTAGTCCAAGGACGTAAAGCCGTGCTCTGATACCATTATGTCACGCCCCGCTCCCGTAGGAGCGATCTTCCTCGCTAAGGCGTGATGCCACACGAGCCTAAATTGTGCTCGTACAAGGCGGGTTCCATAACGGCCGATTTCAGCGGCTGCGACGGGGTCGTCGCACAGAAGTCCCATGCAGAGATATTGAACATGCAGCAGAAATTTAGAACAAACACAAGTTATTCAAAGAAGCTCTTTATTGATATTGAAGCAACGGTTACATTGGGGGCACAAAGCCAAGATTACAATCACTCAAGCTCACTCTTCTCATATTACAAGTTCATTCAGCTCTCTCTCATCTCTCAAAGTACATTTGCTTGAGACAGTGGAAGCTTCGGAAGGCAACGTCCATACATTATGTCACGTATAAGTATTTACTCCATGCGGTCGCACGCTTCGAATTGCCAAGGAACTCCGTGCCTCGACGCATCCAAGCGAGCTGCGCCACGAGCTTCTACCTATGCCTGCACATGTAAACTATGTGGGTGTCAGTACTCAACTGTACTGATGGAATGAGCTCCTCGCCCACCCATACAAACCCGACACATTTGATTTACTTTTGTGCAACTTAGTCCCTTTTATGGTTGTCTTTCTACTCTTGCCTTGGGATCAGTTTTAGGACCGACGCCTTGGCCTATTCCGTGTCTCTAGACCATCTCGTGCTTGCAAAGACAATGTTAACTCATACCTTGCCTCAAGACCCTTCTCATGCCAACAACGTTAACCTATCGATTCGTGTTTGCCTTACGGCTTAAAATCAGAGACGCAACTACGCGATGAAGCTCCATTTTCCGTGTGACCATGCTACAAACCCTTGCTGAGGCCGTGCCTCGCAATTCAGTGAGACTTAACCATATCGTCGCCTAGCGGCCCTTGCTACTTTGACCACCAACTGACCAAATCGAGACTTGTGAACTTAGTGTCACTTGACCGACTTGCCTTGCGGCGGTTCCTGATTTAAACTTGAACAACTCAAACCCAACTTTTGTAACTCACATGTCAACACTTGAGACTCGATGCCACATCTCGTGCTGAAGCACGACGCCTATGTTGAAACCCAATCTTAGGCCCAAACTTTGTGTTCTAACTGTACACACCTTCAACTCAACTCAATCCAAATGCATACATGCTGATAGCCGCTATTTGCCGACATCTATATGAACTTGGCCACTAGCATCACAAGCTATACCTTGACGTATAGTTTTGTTAATCGGGGTCCTTTCGACGCAAGTAGCTAGCTCCGTCGCAAATCCCCGCTTAACCTGTTCTGAAACCTTATGTACGACTATACCCTGTTTCCTCCTAGGCCGAGTCGGTCTCTTGGCCAAGGGTTGCCGCTCGAGGATTCATCGCGCTTGTCGACAAGTTGTCAAATGACCATGCAAGACTTGACACAAACTGACGTCTCACACAGTCATTCATCTACCAATGTTACCATCTCTTTCAAAACCAAGGTCAAGACTTCTATCCTTGAGACCCCTCGATGACCTACGGTCGCGAGCCTTCTCCCTTAATGTCTCCTTGAGATCCCTCGACGACCCACGGTCGCGAGCCTTCTCCCTTGATGCCATATCCTTTTTACTCAACTTAGAAATGCCCATTTGATAGCCCTTTTTCTAAACTCGACTTGAAACCAACTGTAGCTCGTGCCTTAAACACTAAGTCCGTACATTGTGCCTTAAGCCAACCGTGTTCAACGCAACACTCCTGCCAAAGTCGGCGGGCCTTGAGGTCGTGGGACTACTTAACTTGACAACCGCAGAATGAGCGGGACAGCACTTGGATCGACTTAGGTCGACCGGCATAACTTTGCCTAACCTACTCAAGCCTACAACTTAACCCGAGGGACGAGCAAAGGCTATGCCAAGCCTTGCGCAGTGGAAACGTGCATGCTTTATCAAGCATTTACGCAGGCGACGCCTATGACTTAGGCAAGTTCATAGTTTTGTGTCGAAGACCAACTTTCCGTCTCCCAAGCCATGGGACGAAGGACCGAGTGTCATTTTCAAAGCACGCCGTGCACCAACTCTAAGCCGACCTTTGGACCTTTCCATATTCTAACTCAATTCGACCCGTCGGGATTACTCCCTTTAGCTATGTGGATTCATCTCTTTTATTATTAAGCCTACTTGTGCAAGTTGAAAACATGCGATTTATTATGTGAAGGCAAAGATGTAACTCCACTTTCCTGCTATTTTGCAATTTCAAGTATTTTTATTTTTGATTTAACAATTTAGAGATTTTTGTATACAATTTAATTTTAGAAGTTATATTCATATTTAGTTTTGCCATTGGGCTTACTTCTTAGAAGCCTGTGTTCTATTTCTTCTCAATTGTAGGCCATTAAAGGGCCCAAGACCCGACCTATTTTTCTCCTGAGGAGAGCAAATTTCCTCTCAGCAGAATCTTCCATCAGCTTCATTCTAACGGTTTGCACACGAGCCATGTGCAGGCTAACAAATTTCTTTCCCACGTTTTTCCTTCCTTCTCGATCCATCGATTCTTCTAACCCTATAAAGCAAGCCGATCATTCTTCCTATTCTCTCAGATCTGGAATTTTCCTTCTCTTCCCATTTTGTGTTCATCATCAACTTCGCATGGAAGCATCGATCCTGGCAATGAAGAAGGAGTCGACCCCCACCGGAGGATCGACGTCGACAGCATAAGAACCAACGGGTGTCTCGACGAGCAAGGGCAACCGAGATTTCAGTACTCTTCTTCCTCGCAAGAATCTGTTTCCTTCAGGTTTGATTTCTAAGCCTAGTGATCATTCTCAACTCCCAGTAGGTCGATTTCTTACGGATCTGATTGTAGATTTCCATTCACTAAATTGTCAGATTTGGTAGCTACCATTGCGAGAAATTCGATCATTCAATCAATCGAATCCATTCTAATTGTTGCTAGTTTGATCCTTGATTTGGTAAGTACTTTAGAACTCGATCTTCACTAAATAGGAATGGATCTAATCATCCCCTGGCCTGGAATTAATCTATGATTACAACCTGTTTGATCCTTTGTTTCAGAGGATTCTGGATCCATTCGATTGAGGAATAGTTGAGTTGAGACTTGGTTTAATACTGTGACAGCACCATCAGGTAACCTTCCATATTTTGCATACTATTAGTTCATTATGAGTATGTAGCTCATGTGGTAATCGAGATTCGAATACATGGTTTTTGCAAACATTTGGTTCAGTGATGAACCTGATTATGTGAGCATTCTGGTTCAGTAATGAACCTGATTATTGGGATTGTGGGTTCAATCGATTGATTTATTATTTTGCTAAATCAATCTTGAGGCCAACTGCCTTGCAGTATGGGAGAGGATTGATTCTGGAACTGGGGGTTTATCTCAGTAATCGAGATGTTATACTCTTGTTTTAGGAATTGGGTTGACCTAGACTTATGTTCAGATTGTTTTATGAAGAGAACCCAAAGTCCTGGGATTGGGGGCTTGTGTGACATTGTGAATTGGTATTCTTGGACCTGAGAAGCAACTCAGGTGACTGTTGTCTCAGGAAAACCTGAGAATTAGTTGTGAGACCAAGCTACACTTTATAACTGGAATTGTGGCTAAACCTGAGAATCAATCCAATTTGAGAACCTGAACACTTATCCATTGCTGGTTCATGTTGCTAAACTTTAATACCTGTGCATAACTTAATTGTTTTCAGCTGGGTTGATGAGTTCTTTGCATAACATTTCAGTCCAATTTCTGAACATGGAATCATTTATACTCGATTCATTTTGTTTAATCTCAAGTTGGGTTGGGGTTGTGAACTAGGAGAAGTGAACTCAGTTATCATGACAATTGTCATGAGCCTATTTTATCCTGTTAACTATTTAAATTGGTTGAATGGGGATTGATTCTTAATGATGTTAACTGTGGCAATCAGTTCAATTGTGGGTTACTTTTAGTCCAGGTCTCGAGAAAAACCAAGGAGTAATGAGGGTGGGGACCTGAGTTTGAGAATTGGATTTAAGTTGATAATGAGAGGGCATCTCACTGTCAACTTCGATTTAAATCTGCAAACTACAGTTTTACCACTCCATGTTGTTTATGGAAAATTAGAGACCTGGACTGAACTGTGAGACTTGAATTTTAACCTACTGATGCCAGGTTACATTGGGTTTGAGGGCAGTTAAGTGTTGGCTTGACTGAAAGATCAATCCCCATGATTTAGTTTGGAAGATAGTTGATTTAGACTGTCCTGGATGCATTGAGATTTTATGGAATAACATGTTAGCTTAACAAATTAGTAATCTCAGTAAGCTTGAGAGTTAAATCTCAGGAAGTTGAGAGAGTTCATTCTCAGGAAGCCTTGAGAGTCCCTTCACAGGAAAAGCCTGGGCAGGATTGCTTACATGGGTTAACTGATGTGTAGAAGTTGTATGTTTTAAACCTTGATGTTTTAACACTGTCACTAAATTCCTAGATTAGTTTGTCATTTTTTAAACATGAGATTTCATTCATGGTTTGGCAAATAGATGAACCTGGGCATATTAATTCCTGTTTCAATACTTTAAACTGAATTAGATGTTATGGAGGAAATCTGTTGAGCCTGGAACATATAGTTCAGTTTTGTTTCAAGACAAACCTCAGAGACTCAGGAGAGAACCTGAGATATCAGGAACCTGGGATACATCCTATGGTTCAGTTTTGGATTATCAGGAACCTGGGATTTCTCCATTGATTCAGATTTTGTTATCTGGAACCTGAGATGATCTCTTAGGGTTGGTTCAATCAGGATTCCAGATATTGAATAGCCTTTCATGGTTGTTCAGTGTTGAGTTCAGAGAGGTAAGTTTTCCTGTTAGTTGAACTTTCTATTTGGGGGGTTACATGGTGTATAAGGGCTTACTGAATTTAAGCCTTGACTAGTTAACACTGAAGTAGGGACTCCTAATTGGTACAGGAACCTGAGATCACATCTCTTGGTTCAGTCCAAAATTAGCTAAGGAACCAGAACCAATACAAGGTTATTCAGGGAGCATTTAGATTCCTAGGCACCATTGCATGAACTGTTATTTGGGAATTGAATTATGTGTCAAGGGTTCCCTGTTCATAACAAATTCTATTATGACTATTGGTTCCAAACAAGTTCAACCCTCTTTTAGAAGATTTTCCTTTATAGAGATAAGGTAATGGTTTTACTTAAAGTATATGAATAGGATCAATCTTGTTTAGTCTAACTAAATTAGGCAATTACCAATTATAGGGTAACTTGTTTATCAAGAATAGGACTTAGGATATATTCTTAAGTGACTTGCTAGATTTAAGATTTGGTTATTTTAGATTTTGACCAACTTGTATACATCATTATTTCATACAGGAGGATATCCGACTCTTTTGCCTACTTGTACTTTCCTGGAGCCAGGCAAGTACACTCTACGGTTTTGTACTTTTCATTATATATCCTGTGCTTCCTTGAGTGACACAATTGCAACACGTCATGTACTTTCTGGTGCTCATGTTCTCTTGTTCTTATTACTTGTATCTGGGGTGGGGAAATATGCTATCTATGTGACCAATCCCAAGTAACAACTCAGGTGTGTTTAGCTTAGACCCCGCATCGTGCACGCGGGTCCTAAGTCACCATTCATGTGCTTTCATGTTCTTTCATGTGCTTACCCTAGCCGGTCACATATTTAGTTATATTTCAAATGTAGTACACACATGTTCAGGAGATTACCTTGTACTTATTTCCTGTGATTCCATGATATCATGTTCTTTCAGGTGCTTACATATCATGTTCTTCATGTTCTTATATTCATGTTCTTTCATGTACTTTACACTGTTTCTTTCATGTACTTATTTACCTGTTCTTCCTGTACTTTCCATGTTCCTTTGTACTATCATATCATGATGTCTTGTTCATTACCTAGAATTGTACTTGCTCCGCTCCTGAATAGGATATGTTGCAGGTGAGATGGAGGCTTTGTGTGACACCTACTATGGACAGGATATTGCTTTCCCTACTGAGCCAGCTGGAGCTGCTTCTGACCTAGAGGCTGCAGAAGCCTAGTATTTCATTAGTTTTCCATTATCTTTCCATGTATTGAGGCTAGCAGACTCTTTTATTAGTTGAAATGTAATAATTCTGATATTGTACTTTACTCTAGATATGGGGACATTTATAGATGCTGTGATTTCATACATGTTCATATTTATCTGGTTAGTTTCCCTAGATTGATACAGCTTACTTTGTTGTGTCTAACAACAAAGGCTGGGCGTGTCCGACTCGTATCCGATTATTCGGGAGCGGGTCGTGACAAAAGATGAGGCGAGTTCATCGAAACTATCCCACCTGAGCGAGCGGTCGCCTCGACCGAGCGATGTCTTCGAGTAGCCGTTGCAAGGCTAAGTCCGAACGCCGTTGGCGTTTCGATTCCTCCGATTGACTGAGCGGGACGGGGCACTACAGCAGCCCTATACAACATCACAGACCTTCTTCTTCACTCTTTATTCTTCTTCTTAATGAATAATTGAGGCTAAGGGGATTGCTTCTAAGTGCTCCTAAAGAGATTCAAGAAGGATCCACCAAATTCTATGAGGATTTCATGCTCGCTCATAGGTTCTTACTTTTCAAGATAGGAGAAGGCTTTTGTTCATAGTTCAGCCAACTTCGTCAGGAAGATTGTCACCGTCAGACGATAGACAACTACTACTAGGTACATATTCTTGTTAGGGTTAGGGTTTTCTTATGATCTCGTTGTACGTAATTATATTTTTTCTTCTTCTTGGAAAGTTGTAAGGGACCGATTATTGGGAAATTAAAAAAATCTATTAGATACTTGTCTAGTTAGTCTCCAAGTTGGGGCCATTCTACCAATTCAAGTTTTGTGTAGGGAGTATAAGAACTCAACGACGTCAGTTTCATTAGTTGGATGCCACGATCAGTAGGAAGAAAGAGATAAGACCCCTTCTTTTTTATTATAAAATGACCAGCCTCTTCCCTTGCCTTTTGAACTAGAGTTTCGTAATTCCACTAGTGTCCACCTTACTCTTTCCTTTATCCGTTCATCATCATTTACGAATCACTTTCCAAAGTGGAAAGGATAACAATGGATGCAACCAACTCAAGGTATGATCGAATACACTTCCATTTGCACGATTTAGGAAATTTTGTAGGCCTTTGATGGTGTGCATCGCACATGGCGTCAGGCCCTGCTCCCAAATAATCGGGTACGGGTCGAGTCATGTGTAAAACCCCTATTTTTTAAATGATTATTATTATTTATTTTATTAGACTTAAAAATAAATTTATGTGATTATGGTTTTATTAATGATAAAAAAATGACGTTAGCCATTGTTGAGTTCTGGAGCACTAGACGACCATAACTTTTAGCACGAAAGTTGTAGCAGTACGCCTTGACTAGTGTACTAGACATGCTAGGGGAAGCCTTGCCATGGGGATGATCAAACTAGGAAAACCAGGCCAAGTTGTGCGTTAACTCATTTAAAATATTTTATTTAGATATTATTTTATATATTGATTTTTAGACGGTCCGGTTTGTCCAATTCAGTCCGAACTGGGTTCGAACCAAATTTAAGCCCATGTAAACATGGGATGGGACCAAGGTGGCCATGTAGTCATATTTTATGTACGTAGGAATATTTTCTAAATTATTTTAGAACTTTATGTACAATTTCTAATTATTTAATTATTTGTAAAATTACTGGCATTTTATTATTAAAAATATTTTGCAACACGTTGTACCATTTTTGAACTCGAAAAAGGTGTGTGGTATAAGCTCACCAAAACCACCATAGGACTATTTTTATTATTTTATACTTTTAAAGTTATTTTATGGTGATTAAATATATATATTCATTACTATTAGATATCATTATTATTTGTTGTCCTATTTATGGTCAATTGAATTTGTATATATATATTTTTTTTTTGTATATTTATGGTCAATTGAATTTGTATATATATATATATATATATATAAATATGTTTAAATATGTATATGGATGGATAATATTACTTTTTATTTTAAAAATTTTGAAGATTTAAAAAGATTTGATTTAAAAAGATTTAAATATACATATGATGGTTTAAGCTTTGATTTAAAAAGATTTGAAAAAAAAAAAACCACTAGGGATGGGTGGTCGGCCCCACCACCCATCAACCCATGAATTGCCGCAGCTAGGCTGCTCACGGAAAAAAAAAGGGGCGCCTCTTTACATGTAGCAGTAGCTACAATGGGGCCTCCCACCTTTTTGTATATATATGTTATATATTTATTAGGTTTAGAAAAAAAAAAAAAAAAACCAACACCCTATATTTAAGTGGCAGCCGACTACCAATATGGCTATGGTGCGCCCTCCCCCTGTTACACAAGCAGCAGCATGTTTGCATGAGGGCCGCCCATAATAGCAACAGCAGCGTCCACATCGCGTCAGCGGCGAACAACATCAACAACAATCAACAACAACGGATTCCTACTTTAAGGTATTCTACTCTCTCAATCGATTTCTCCTTCAATTCTAATCCGATTGTATATCCGTAAATTCGTATAGATAGCCCACGTAACCCTCTTTCATCCCTTCAAATAGTTTTATTTATTTCAGCAATAAATTTCAGTTTTTAATTAAATTAAATATCTCGAAAAATCAGTTTTCAAAAACACTAAAAACCCCGTACGAGGTACGTCCCGACAAACCGGACGACCCCGTCGCAAACCGAGAGTACCAAAAGGTCCGTATCGAATTTGTGGACGTGCGAGAATTGACGGAAGTCAAATTGGTTGCGTGTGCGCGACGAATTTGGTCCGTATCCGTCGCATTTTTGCGTATCGGGCATTTTCGGTATTTTCCAATTACTTTGTGCACACTCATCAAATCGCGACGAAACTTGCGCCATTGGACTCGAAATATTTTTTTGGTCCTGTATGCCAAGTTTAGTCCGATTCTGAGACCGTTGGTCGGGACGCTATTTTGGCGGGCCCACAATCCCACTCAACGGGCAATTTTGGGCACGGCCCACCGGAATCCAAAATTGGACATACCGTTGGGTTCGTCTCATCAAAACAAATCTGTAGACATGTAGTTTGACGACTTTAGAGACCGTAGGTTCTGGCACGTATTTCGGTGCAAAGCAGGTCCAACGGCGGACATCGTTTTGACCCGAAATTACGATTTTGCCTCTGTTCCAGAATTTAACTTTTGGACAGGCGTTTGCTAGGTATATTTTATATTCCAAACTCGTTCGTGATGTTTATTGCAGCATCCGGAGTCATCTGCGGGATTTGGCTTTCTTGCTTTGTTTATTTTGCCGGTTCGAGCTACTGGATTGTTCCCTTTGCACATAACCTCAGGCAAGATACCTTGCCATTATACTGTTTATATTCAGTTGCATTTTATTACATATCACTGTTCATTATTTCTAGTTCTTGTAGTTCTTGATTTATTATCTGTACAGTGATATTAGATATACTTTGTTATTATCCTTTGATTGCATATGGACTTAGAGTTAAGAGACTACCGTTGTAGTGTATTGCATATACCTTGACACAGTCGTACCACGAGGATGTGTGAGATGAGTAGCATGTAGAGGTTCTTGTGTGTGGGCTGATCCCCCAAGTGCATGCGTTAGGGCTAACTGCTAATAGAGGCGTGTTAGGAGACTTAGCAGTTAGTAGAGATACATGGTCGTGGATGCGACTTGACAGGTACATTGGGTGGGGAGAACATTTCCTTGTCGTATGGGCTTCTATTGCACTTTCCTTATAACCCGGAAGCTCCGCTGGAGATACGGGTATGAGCCTCTCAGGTTGGCCACTGTCGTTTTTCAACGTCATGCTCTCGGTCACTGGTGCCCAAGTGGGGACTATACTAGATCCCATTACAGCCAGGGCTCATGCGACGAAAGGTTTGTTCTTAACTGTATGTTCACTTTAGTATGGTTAGAGTACCTTATTGTGTCTTGTCACTTTCTTTGATTGTGGCATATTTTATATTCAGTATTTATATGGCATGTTTATGTATCTTGTTACGTCCCTCTGAGGACCTGGTTATCTCTCCAGGTGTGTGCTTCTGTGATTTTGCAGGTGTTCTAGCCAAGGCCGTGATCTTCTCCATTCTTTCGAAGATGATTGCGCTTGGTTCGTCTCATTATTTTATCGATCACTACTTGTATATTTTATTTGAGATAGTTGGCAGTGGACTTTGTCTCCGCCCAACGATTGTATACATGACATATTCAAAGTTGCTTTTATATCATTTATTTATCTAGTGGATGAGATTTAGTTATTATGGTTCTACTGCATTTTACAGCTTATGTATTCATACGAGTTTTCCATATATTGGAATATACATCGTATGTATGCAGCTGGCATGGACACGTACCTAGTCCTAAGTATTTTGGAATTGGGGCGTTACATGTTTTTGTGGTGGCCCATGCAGGTCGAGTTTGCCACTTCGGTTACGTTACTGTACCGATGTGAACCTGCAACATAGGATTAGAATTATAGGAATCTCATCCATACAGCTTGACCTCTTCCCTTGACTTCACATTTCAAACTCTCGATCGACCTCCTTGAATTGCATCTTGCTTGATTCCTTTCTACCGTTGATTCTTATTTTCGTTCTTAGTGTCAACCAGGAAGATGACTACACTAGTATATGCTCATAGGTCAAACACGTGGCTAGAATGGTTATATTGGCAATTGGAATACATTCAAGACTCTAATTGAGTTAAAAAGGCTTTTTGTGAATTAATGATTAGTAATTTGTAAAGTAGGATACTACCAAGGAAGGTTTTAATCTTGAGATTTCTAAATAGTAAACACCATAGGATTGATAATACAGGAGAAAAAAATAGCTAGAATCTTTATACCCTTGATTTAAGAAATTGATTGGCTTTATGAGATTTGATATTTATGATTTATTGGGTTATAGTTATACATCCTGGCACAAGTATAAAATTGATTTGCTTTTCGAGTTGTGATATTTATGAGTTTTTGGTGATGGATATACATCTTTGAACAAATATAAAGTTTATTTGATTTTCGAGTTTTTATGATTTATTGTATTATAGTTATACACCTTCGAACAATTATAAATTTGGTTTGAAAATGATCTTAGCTTTTAAAAAAATGGTCGTAGGAATTATTTAATTTTGAGTTGTACAACTTACGATTTTATGTTTAGAAAATTTTGAATTTTAAGTGGAAGTAATGACGGTGAATTTTGGTTTAAAATATTTGAAAGTTATGAAAACAATTTTTGAGAATTTTTTATTTTAGATGGTGTCCTATGATTGAGGATTTACAAATCTATTTAGATTTTTGGTAAAAAAAAAAAGAATTTGACTGATAAAAGTATTTAAAAATTTAGTTTAATGAGAGATTGCTAATATTAAAAATTTTGGGAGAATTTCGAAGGATGTGATGGAAAGTTAGTTGATTGATTAAAGAAAGTTACCATTTAAAAAGATGTGATTTGTTGTAATAACTTAGCATGAATAGAAGTTAAAATTTATGAGAGCATGGAGCTGAACTTTTTAGATTACTTTTAATATGCTAAGAGTTTTATTATGAGTTATTTGAAAATTTAGAGTGTTAAATTTTGATTGATTATAAAATTTTGTGGATTCGTAAATTATGGACTCTTGAGTTAAATAGTTGAACTTAAACGTTAATTTTGGAAAAGGTTAGTAGTAACGTGATAAAATTTTGTATTGAGATTTATGAGAGTGATTTAAATTTTTATGATGAATTTGAACTGCTTGGAGTGAATACAAATTTTGGTGGTTTATTTTTGAAAGTTTATTTTTGAAACTTTTGGTGGATACTTGAGTTAAAATTTTAATGGTAGGCCCCAAGATAACCCTACTGAGTTTTCCACACTAACTGCCATGTCACCCATGACCATGATAGTAGTATATACACAAGTGTTGTTAGTCATCTACCCAGCTATGTGACTGTATTTTCACCTCGGCTTACTCGACCTTCCTTTAATTCTAGATCTTTTAATTGCGACCTTCTAACCCATTTGCAATTTGAATAATAATTTAATTGTTCCTTAACTGTATTCATTTAGGATACTATCTTCTCACTAGAACTGTGCCCCTAAATTATTTTTACTGGATCCTTTAATTAATTTTATTTCATGCTTTAACTTGATCTTCTTTATTTTTGTGCTTTAATTATCACCTCGTGAACTCCCACTTCATATTTTAGAATCTTTTGGCGTCCCTTACCGTGACTTGGATATTTGGAGCACAACACTAGACTTTTCCTTCCAACAAATCTCATGTGTAAGACCTAGACGAGCCCACCTTCCTGTAGATATATCATATCCCACCAAAACCCATCTCCTTGTACTTTATTTCTTGATATGACCTTATGATCGAAATTGCCAAACTATAACCCTTACCATGATACTAATCTATTTTTCGACCACGAATAGGGATTCAACCTCGACTCAAGCCTTCGACCCGATATATGATTTTGTTCTACTTAATTCCGTAAATGCCTAACTTGTGCTTTATCTTGACTGCTTGACCCATTGTCCCATCACACTACTAGCTTAACTCTTGTAAGTTGGGTAGAATACCCCACCACCTAACAAACCCATTGTCCTTGTGACCCACATTGGTAAGTTCACTTAGACTAAATTCAGAGGACCCTACCTTATCTAGTCTACCAAGCCATAAATGGAGAAATTAGGACAACTGTATAGGCCCACACTTCGGACAAGACTCGATTTTAAAAGATCTTGGACTATTTAATTTCCTTCATCAGTACCTCCCTTGCTCATATTTTGACTATCTCATGCTGCTAATGTAGCTTTAGTTTTGCAAGCTTATCTTTTATCGAGCTTGATCATGACATATTTTATTGGGTGCACCCACTAACATATTGTCTAATCAGAACTGGTGCATAATGGTCTGATCAACCGATTTGCACTTTGGTTCGCTCATCACATATTATTCTACGTGGATGGAGACATAGTAAACTTGTCTTAGAGTCTCATCCGCGACAGTCTTGGCAATTCTCTTTTGAATTATTTTCGTCGCCTATGAACCTCGTATTTCGTACTAAATAGCATCGTCTTTGAACTCTTTTTGTTGTGGGCTTTACTTACTTTAGAAAGACCAGATACTGTACTTGATAGATCGACACAAGATGTCATCTTTGGTTGCCCAATCGGTTAATTATACACGAATGTAGATAGCCACCGACCGACTCATGTGGCTATATCCTCGCCTTTAACTACTCCTCATTTCTCAACCCTATAATTATTATCGTGCCCTTCCAAATATTCTTGACACTCGAGAATGATTCTAATCGTTCACTTAAATTCAACCCTCGACCAAGACGATTAGTATCCAGTTCTCCCCTAAGGGATCACATTTTCTAAATGTCTAATTTATTCTCTTTGGTCTACTCAATTCCTTACTGTTCTCTGAAATTGGGTATTCAAAATTTTGTTACCTTCACTAGCAATCCTTATTTGAATTCCATAACCATGATATATTTTTGTATATATCGACTCCCCAAATTTTCTAATGCATGGTTGTGTTGAACGTCGTTTTATCGCCTCCACCAAATTTTAAATTGCATGTTGGTATTGACGAACTCTTCCCATCCCTCATCTCTATCTACCCTATAAATCCTAAATTTCGAGGACGAAATTCTTGTAAGTTGGGTAGGATGTAAAATTCCTATTTTTTTAAATGATTATTATTATTTATTTTATTAGACTTAAAAATAAATTTATGTGATTATGGTTTTATTAATGATAAAAAAATGGGGCCTCCCACCCTTTTGTATATATATGTTATATATTTATTAGGTTTAGAAAAAAAAAAAAACCAACACCCTATATTTAAGTGGCAGTCGACTACCAATATGGCTATGGTGCGCCCCCCCTGTTACGCAAGCAGCAGCATGTTTGCATGAGGGCCGCCCATAATAGCAACAGCAGCGTCCACATCGCGTCAGCGGCGAACAACATCAACAACAATCAACAACAACGGATTCCTACTTTAAGGTATCCCACTCTCTCAATCGATTTCTCCTTCAATTCTAATCCGATTGTAGATCCGTAAATTCGTGTAGATAGCCCACGTGACCCTCTTTCATCCCTTCAAATAGTTTTATTTATTTCAGCAATAAATTTCAGTTTTTAATTAAATTAAATATCTCGAAAAATCAGTTTTCAAAAATACTAAAAACCCCGTACGAGGTACGTTCCGACAAACCGGACGACCCCGTCACGAACCGAGAGTACCAAAAGGTCCGTATCGAATTTGTGGACGTGCGAGAATTGACGGAAGTCAAATTGGTTGCGTGTGCGCGACGAATTTGGTCCGTATCCGTCGTATTTTTGCGTATCGGGCATTTTCGGTATTTTTCAATTACTTTGTGCACACTCATCAAATCGCGACGAAACTTGCGCCATTGGACTCGAAATATATTTTTGGTCCTGTATGCCAAGTTTAGTCCGATTCTGAGACCGTTGGTCGGGACGCTATTTTGGCGGGCCCACAATCCCACTCAACGTGCAATTTTGTGCACGGCCCACCGGAATCCAAAATTGGACATACCGTTGGGTTTGTCTCATCAAAACAAATCCGTAGACATGTAGTTTGATGACTTTAGAGACCGTAGGTTCTGGCACGCATTTCGGTGCAAAGCAGGTCCAACGGGGGACATCATTTTGACCCGAAATTACGATTTTGCCCCTGTTCCAGAATTTAACTTTTGGACAGACGTTTCCTAGGTATATTTTATATTCCAAACTCGTTCGTGATGTTTGTTGCAGCATCCGGAGTCATCTGCGGGATTTGGCTTTCTTGCTTTGTTTATTTTGCCGGTTCGAGCTACTGGATTGTTCCCTTTGCACATAACCTCAAGCAAGATACCTTGCTATTATACTGTTTATATTCAGTTGCATTTTATTACATATCACTGTTTATTATTTCCAGTTCTTGTAGTTCTTGATTTATTATCTGTACAGTGATATTAGATATACTTTGTTATTATCCTTTGATTGCATATGGACTTAGAGTTAAGAGACTACCGTTGTAGTATATTGCATATACCTTGACACAGTCGTACCACGAGGATGTGTGAGATGAGTAGCATGTAGAGGTTCTTGTGTGTGGGCTGATCCCCCATGTGCATGCGTTAGGGCTAACTGCTAATAGAGGCGTGTTAGGAGACTTAGCAGTTAGTAGAGATACATGGTCGTGGATGCGACTTGACAGGTACATTGGGTGGGGAGAACATTTCCTTGTCGTATGGGCTTCTATTGCACTTCCCTTATAACCCGGAAGCTCCGCTGGAGATACGGGTATGAGCCTCTCAGGTTGGCCACTGTCGTTTTTCAACGTCATGCTCTCGGTCACTGGTGCCCAAGTGGGGACTATACTAGATCCCATTACAGCCAGGGCTCATGCGACGAAAGGTTTGTTCTTAACTGCATGTTCACTTTAGTATGGTTAGAGTACCTTATTGTGTCTTGTCACTTTCTTTGATTGTGGCATATTTTATATTCAGTATTTATATGGCATGTTTATGTATCTTGTTACGTCCCTCTGAGGACCTGGTTATCTCTCCAGGTGTGTGCTTCTGTGATTTTGCAGGTGTTCTAGCCAAGGCCGTGATCTTCTCCATTCTTTCGAAGACGATTGCGCTTGGTTCGTCTCATTATTTTATCGATCACTACTTGTATATTTTATTTGAGATAGTTGGTAGTGGACTTTGTCTCCGCCCAACGATTGTATACATGACATATTCAAAGTTGCTTTTATATCATTTATTTATCTAGTGGATGAGATTTAGTTATTATGGTTCTACTGTATTTTACAGCTTATGTATTCATACGAGTTTTCCATATATTGGAATATACTTCGTATGTATGCAGCTGGCATGGACACGTACCTAGTCCTAAGTATTTTGGGATTGGGGCGTTACATCATGCCCGGCCTACACTGTCGTTGACAGCGGTAGTCAGCCGTCTGGTCTAATCATCATCTATATATATTCTCATCACAGCGTCTATCACGAGTTATCCACTACAAATCATCACAGATCACTATACAATTATTACACGCTTATACATGAATGACCGGGTACAAAGCCGATAAAAAATAAAACTATCTAGCAACAACATATACTTAGATACATCCAATTAATCTCCTATATATGAATCTACATCTCAATATCCGGGGATCTCCGCTGCTAGACATGACAGTCTAAGGGATCAATCTTACCTGTAATCAACAGTCCAGTTAGGATGAAGCAAAGCACAATGTAACTCAATAAAACTCACCATAGAAGATCAATAGAACAGTATAGTGAAATGTAACTAAAAGACAGAGAGCAAAAGTATGCACTAGCTACGTGTACATGTACAATTGGACGTTATCAACATGTGGGGACTAATATGTAATCAGGCATATAGAATATGCTATCAGTCATGTAAATCAGGCATGTCTAACAACACTCAATAATCAGGCATGTCGATGATAGTGCTATCAGTCACGCATGTAATAGACATCAGGCATACGGTGTATGCTATCAGGCAATATTTATCGAATATTAGTCAATCATATATCTTATTACGTCCTCCACCTGACACGAGAAACAATGCAAGAATTAATCAAGAACAAGTTGATAAATGACACGATGACTATGTGTATGTGCAATGCATGCAATAATGGTAATACTGAGTATATGTACTTGCCCCTTTTTCGGGGTTTGTCCAAGTCTTATAAATCACCTAGAAAGTTGGGAAAACATAGAATTAAGAATTATACTAATCATTCCATATTACTAGGCCCTAACCAACTTATCCACACTATTTATATGTCAACTCTTAACTATTAATTAAGCCTAACACTTAATTAAATCCCACAGCTACACTAATCTGTTGGCCTGTGAATATGATCCACTATTAATGGACCCAGCCCATCTACACACTACATGTTCTAGTCTAACATATGTTCTTATGGACAAGGCCCACTTCTCGACCCAAAGTGCAGTCCACACATCACCTCTACTTAATCTAACAGAGCTACAACTAAAGCCAGTTCCATTTTAGGAATTCCTAAAGCAAAAGGGTCAAGTGCAATGTCAATCTTCTTGGACCTAGTAGTTCAAATATTCAATTCAAACCCAAAATGGCCTTGGCTTCACTGAACTAGAAAACTAACCCACAGTTCTTCTATGACACATCTTTTCGAATTAATACTCAGACCAACCTTACTCGACCTAAACTAACGGTCAATTAATTGAAAAGTTATAACTACAAGACAATCTGTAATTCCTCATTGTCATTCTATGGACAGAGTGTTCCTCTTTTCCCGTATCAGACAGGATATGCTCCTTGGTTCAGGGTTCGGCTATGGCACACAATCATTTGCTGCTAGAGAATAGCGAAGTTGTAGTGAGAAGTCAAGATCAGAATACCTTAGCGATGTCCTGGAGATGAGTCCAAAGTTTATTTATGTCAAAAGCACTACTTATGGTGTCCTCGAGTCCAAAAGTTTGATGATCGGTTCAACTACCCATTTCATCGAACAATACACGTGCATGAACAAGAAGAATTTTCAACGAGTCTTATTTGTTTCTGGAATCAATCGAATTTGAAGGAGTAAAACCAAACTCACCAATCAACCCAAAATTCACAGAACATAGAATCAATCCAAATCAAATCTGTTCACCAATCAATACATACTTCTTCAAAAACGATTACACCAAAAAAAAGAATTTGAATGTTTCCAAAGATTTTGCAAGGAAGTCGAAGAACTTACCGATCTACTGCCGAGTTCGATCCTACTATGATTGGTCGGATCAATATGGAGTTCGATCGAAATTAACACATTGCTAAAGTTCTGATCAACACAACACCGATCATGAGCGATTGATCTATCTAACAGAGAAGGAATGGAGTTCGAAGAACGAACAACTTACTAGATCAATGGATCAACCGTCATGATCAAGGATACGATCACGGTTCTCGTCCCACCGATGGAGTGTTCTGTTACTCCAATTCAGCAAATCGAATGTCACCAATCGAAGAACAATATTAATCGAGAAAGGAAGAACAATTTGTAATAAAGAACCTACTGATGAGGAGAACGCCGTGGCTGCTTCTTCGAAGCTTTGAAGACGGAGAAGAAGGGCGGTTGAGTGGAAAATTCTGCAGGGCTTCGCCGCTATAAAGAGTGGTAGAGAAGGAAGGGTCTAGGGGTCCTTATATAGCCGCAGCGGCGACGAATAGGCGGTTGCACGGTCAAGCGGGCAGGCGGTTGAGCGGGCAGGCGGTTGAGCGGGGCGATTACGAAACGGTTAGAGTTAGTTAGGAAATGGTTAGGCAGTTGAGAAGTTGTTAGGCGGTTGAGGAAACGAATTCTCTGGAAGCTTGGTCTTCCTCCGGCGCGGACGGTGCTGCAGGCTCGTCGTCGTCGTCTCTGAATCGAGTGATAGAGGAAAAGGAGGGAAGAATTGGAAAAATGAAAGTTTGAATGAATGAGTGGTGAGTAAACGTTGAGAAGGAGTTGGGTTTAAGTAAGTATGATGATGGGCTCAAATTGGGCTGTCTTGGCCCAGATGAGATGTTCGAAAAAGATCAAGGAATATTAAGGAGAATTAGCAATAGTATCTTAATTGAATAAATCAACGATTAAGTAGAACATTTAGGAAAATCAAATAACCAATTTTAATAATGGCATATACTCTAATAAATGTTTTAGTAAAATAGTTAGAAAATGATAAGTTATATCTAGTTAAGATAATAAAATAAGGATATAAAATCATAGAAGAATATTCAAATTTATTACTTAGAAAAAGTGGAGTTACAAATCTACCCACCTTACAAAAATTTCGTCCTCGAAATTTTAAATCGTACAAATAGCACGATTATGAACATCCAAGTACATAAATTTTCGAAGATGATGAAACCAAAAGTTACAAAATAAAATCAAAATATAAATAATTAAAATTCCATATACGAAAGAAATTTAGAAATTCGAGGATGGTGAATCATGGCACGATGAAGAAACAATTTGAAATTTAGACACTATCATAATCCATCTTGGTCAGATCGAGTACTAAGCATGATCAACACCATGATAGGGTTAAAGTTAGTTAGACACGATAGATATAGTCACGACAACTGATAGAATCAAACTGCCAAAGCACAATTGATTATGGAAATAGTACGATCGAATAGTAATTCAGAAATAGTCAGAAATCAAATCTAGGCATGAGTAAAACAAAATCAAATTTAGAATGAAGTCAAGGGATGCTTAAATCGTTTATGCACGATCTGATTAAATTAATAATTCAGTAAAATCCAGATCATATGGGTATGATATGATCAAGTCATGATCAAAAGACCATAAGGCATGATTAGAGGTCGAGTCATGACAAAGTCAAAATCAAAATTCATAAGGCACGATCAAGGATAGAATGAAAGCCTAGTCACGAATTAGAGAAAAATCATTTAGGCATGATTAATGCCAAAATAGGCATGATGAAGATCTAGTCATGATCGAAAAATCGTATAAGCATGATTTAAGAATAGTTGGTCTAGATTTGATTGAAAGTCAAAATTTAGGCACCATGATGAAGGTAATCAAATAACATGACCAGGACCAAGATAGAAATGAAGTCTGATAATTTGTTTCCATTAATAATCAAATGATGGTCAAATCCCGAAGATGAGGAAATCAAATAGATCAAAAATAATCCTGATATGGTTTCTTAATGGTGATAAGAGGCCAAAGTGTAAATCTAGGATATGTATATAGCCTCAATAATACCCGAAACATATCCGAAGTTATTTTACCTAAAATTCATGCCCCGACAGTGTACACTTGGCTACAGTGAACTCTTGGCTCCATGACTAAAGAATGATTGGCACTGAATACTCTATCAACTTTACACATTTCCAAATGATATTGACAGAACATCTCAAGTAGTCGAAACATGGTGTATCTAGGACATAGTCTCAATAGTATCCGAAAACCTATATATACCTGAAATCACTTCGAATTAGATCTCCTATCTCGCCAGTGCGCTGCTGGCTGCAGTGGACCTTAGTTTTCATGATTCAGATAAATGGCGACAGTGTGCAGCTGTCATGCCATAGTAGGTCACCGAAGATTCTTTCAACTTTATCCATGGAAGCCTCAAAGAGCATCTTGATAATTCAAATTCGAACAGGTTGTCCTGATTTAAAAGAGATTCAACCACACTAGGAAGGATATATAGTATCAGTGTAATATTTGTTCTTGAGAACAAGGGATCGACTATCAATAGGAAAAAAGAGTCATCAGAATTGATTAAAGCCGGAAGTGATACTCGTTCTTTCAACCTTTATCTAATACTCAATGGTGGAGGTTAGGAGCTTATAGCCACAAAATTTGGTCAAAATCCGACTATGGCTAATTGAGTCAGATTCTGGGAATATAAACGATGAAGTTTTGAGTGGAAGAACCAATGAATGAAATTGTTATTGGCTCTTGAAAACTGCTTAGGGAATATTGTCATATACTGAAATTATTTTGGAAAATAATTCCGTACGGCCAATAAAAAAGGTTTGGGGAAAAGATTGGACCAAATAGCTAATGTATGAGCTCTATGATTTAAAATGCAATACTTGGGTTTGGAATGGTTAGAGAAAATTCAAATGGGATTTCTTAACCAAAACCAATGGAGAAGTTTGAAATGGCTATTAAGAGATTCAACAAACTTTCTAAATAAGGAGTTAAAATTCTAAATAGTGAATGGTTTTGGGTTCTAAATAGAGGAAGAGAAGTAGATTCTAATTAAACTAATTGAGAAATTGAAATAGTCCATGAATAGCCTTGCTAAAAGAGGAGTTTGAAAACTCTGACTTTAATCTCTAAGTAGCAAGAAAGCTCAGATCCTAAGGGTGTTATAATCTGATAATGTTGTGGGAGAGGATAATCCCCAAAAAGTTATGGAAATGTAATCACGACTTTTGTAGTGAAGACTATAAGGCATAGAAATTTTTTTTGAAATTACTATAAATAGTAGAACATACTCAACCATACAATCGGTTCTATGATGTGATGAGTTTCCTATTTTGCAGGCTCCCAATGGTACTCTAGTACTAAGAACCATTAGATCGACCTGCATGGGCCACCACAAAAATATGTCACGCCCCGCTCCCGAATAATCGGGTACGGGTCGATTCATGCCCGGCCTATACTGTCGTTGACAACGGTAGTCAACCGTCTGGTCTAATCATCATATATATATATTCTCATCACAGCGTCTATCACGAGTTATCCACTACCAATCATCACGGATCACTATACAATTATTACAAGCTTATACATGAATGATCGAGTACAAAGCCGGTAAAAAATAAAACTATCTAGCAACAACATATACTCAGATACATCCAATCAATCTCCTATATATGAATCTACATCTCAATGTCCGGGGATCTCTGCTGCTAGCCATGACAGTCTAAGGGATCAATCTCACCTGTAATCAACAGTCCAGTCAGGATGGAGCAAAGCACAATGTAACTCAATAAAACTCACCATAGAAGATCAATGGAATAGTATAGCAAAATGTAACTGAAAGACAGAGAGCATGATGAATATAAAGTATGCACTAGCTATATGTACATGTGCAATTTGACGTTATCAACATGTGGGGACTAATATGTAATCAGGTACATAGAATATGCTATCAGTCATGTAAATCAGGCATGTCTGATGACAATGCTATCAAACACTCAATAATCAGGCATATCTGACGACAGTACTATCAGTCACGTATGTAATGGATATCAGACATACAGTATAAGCTATCAGGCAATATTTATCCAATATTAGTCAATCATATGTCTTAGTACGTCCCCTACCTGACATGAGAAACAATGCAAGCAAACAATCGAGAACAAGTTGATAAAGACACGATGACTGTGTATGAGCAATACATGCAATGATGGTAATATTGTGTACATGTACTTGTCTAGTTTTCGGGGTTTTGTCCAAGTCTTCTAAATCACCTAAAAAGTTGGGAAAAGATAGAATTTGGAATTACACTAACCACTCCATATTACTAATCCCTAACCAACTTATCCATACTATTTAGATATCAACTCTTAACTATTAATTAAGCCTAACACTTAATTAAATCCCACAGCTACACTAATCTATTGGCCTGTGAATATGATCCACTATTAATGGACCCAGCCCATCTACACACTACATGTTCTAGTCTAACATATGTTTTTATGGCCAAGGCCCACTTCTCGGCCCAAAGTGCAGTCCATACATCACCTCTGCTTAATCTAACAAAGCTACAACTAAATCCAGTTCCATTTTAGGAATTCCTAAAGCAAAACGGTCAAGTGCAATGTCAATCTTCTTGGACCTAGTAGTTCAAATATTCAGTTCAAACCCAAAATGGCCTTGGCTTCACTGAACTAGGAAACTAACTCACAGTTCTTCTATGGCACATCTATTCGAATTAATACTCAGACCAACCTTACTCGACCTAAACTAATGGTCAATTAATTGAAAAGTTATAACTACAAGACAATCTATAATTCCTGACTGTCCTTCTATGGACACATTGTCCCCCTCTACTGTGTCAGTGTGAAACCCAGTTTTATAGTGTGATGATTATTAATATTAAAATATTATTATTATCATTATTAGTAGTATTTATGAGTTTTAAAATTAATTTCAAAATTAAATCTAGGGTTTTTGATTTGCGGACCAGACTCGAGCCCGGACCCGATTCCCGAACCCAGACCCAGTCCAGGTCCTATTCTTTGAAATCTGATTTGGTTTTTTTTTTAAAAAAATATTATTTTGCTTTTCGAGCTGGTCCAAGTTTGGACCAGATCCCTCTTATCCCTAACCCCACGTTCTATTTTTTCCCACACTCCTCGCACCCTACAATTACTTCCGTTCACCACAGCATAACACCTTTTCTTCTTATAACACCACACACACTTCCCACCACCAGAACCCAACTCTCCCTCTCTCCCTACTCATCCCATTCTCTCCAGAGCACTCAAAACTCTCCCTCTCTCTCTACTCCTCACAAAGAAAACTCTACCACCATTAACCACTCTTTTTCCCCACACCAGAACAGCCCTCTCGGCCACTCGCCCAACACCCCGCCCCCGGATCCGAGCTCCGACACCCGACCCGGCCGCCTGCGCCCCCGTGCGCGCCTCCCAGCAGCGCCTGACCCTCGGCGCCTTCTGCCGCAGCCGCCTCGGCGTTCCCTGCCAGCCCGAGCTCTCATCGATCGACCCCCGAGCTCCCGTCGTCGATCCACGTGACCCAGCGCTGACCCCGGCGCACCCCGAGACTGCTCGCTGTTCTGGACAACTCCTGTCCAGCACTCTTCGCTGGATTTCGAGTCCGACTTGTGGATTTGTGCGTCCCGAGTCCGAGGCAACCCTTCGGATTCTGTCATTTTAGGTAATCCCTTGTTAATCACAGTAGTTAGTCCCTCCCCGTGTCGATGATGAGTTGGTCCATGAATTTCCTTTGGGAAAATTCGATTTTGGATGAACGTCGTTCCCGAGATTTTTCGAGAAACGTCGAAAAGCTTCTGTTAGTTGGTTTTCTTTATTTCCGAAACTTTTGGAAATGGTTTTCTGGATGATTTGATTTTCGAATTTTTCCGATATTGTGCTGTGACGATTTTGGGTTGGTTTCGGTTTCCCGAATTCGTTTCGGGTCGTTCCGAATTAATTTGGAAATGGTTGTGGTTATTTATATATATATATATATTTTAGGATTCCCTGGTTTGGGATTTTGCAGGAAAATATTGGCATACTTTCCCAGTTTTTGGGTTGACCAAAAATAGAGGAAATGCTGCCGGATTTTTGTAAAAAATTTAATTATATTTTAAAATGATTTTAAAATGGTTTTCGAAAAATATTAATATTTTGGTTTTTGGGCGACGACCGTATTGGTCAATGGGCCCCGGCTAAGTGCAAACGAAACCGGCTTCGCCCGGACGTTGAGGCATTAGCCTAAATGATGATTGGACCATATCTGAGACTCATTAAATATTTACTTTATTTTTATCATTTAATTTTACTCATAATTAATTATAGGAAGTTTAAGAACTAACGACCATTTTGTCTTATTTCAATTTATGTAAATAAATTGTAATGGGCATAAGCCCAGCTGGTTGTTGGCTCTGTGACTTGTAATTTAGTAGCGTAGGTTTTCTGTTGATTTGCTGGTTTTTGCGAGTTCTTTTAGCGTACGCGTAAATCGAAATAGATAATTATTTTCGTATAAAAATTAATAAAGTTTTCTCACATTCAAATTTACAAGTTTTAATATTTAAACAACGATCATGTGTTTCTCATTAAAATAAGAAATTTAGTTTTATATGTATAAATATGAAAATACAAAGTTTTAATCAATTAATTTGGTATCGACGAGTTTTTTTCAAAATACAAAGTTTAAACGATCTTTCCCTCGTTATTAATTCAACGCACCAATAATCGTATTTTTGTTCGTGTTTTGTTAATAAAGAATTAAAATTGATTAGGACACGATTAGAGATTTCAACTAGCGTAGTTAGATTGGTAACCCTGGATTCTGAGTCAATTTCTCGAATGTAGGAATTCGAGGACGATCCTAAATTCACATCTCGAAGTCTCCAACTTTCCAGTCCAGTTCATTTGAGGCAAGTGCAGTTTGTGTTAGTTTACAGTTATTTTAATAATCGTTTTACTACAAGTTTAAACCACGATGCAACACGAAACTCTCTCGAAGAGCACTGACTGATTGACTGTTGGGAACTGGGGGAATAGTGTAATATTTATGACCACATCCAACTGATAACTTAGAACTGTATTAGCTTACCCCTCATACACACGGGGATAAGCCGTATCGTACCAATAGGATACAACTGTACAACCCAAGCCGGTCATATTCATTGCCTACTCAAATCACACTGTTTTACTGCTAGAAAACTGTTCATTTCTAAACTGTTTAAAAGTGCATGATTCTATTATTTATTTTAACTGTTTAAATTAGCATGAATTGTACTTTGCTTCCTCCTGATTGGAGATACATTTTTAGGGAATATTGAGGATGTTGAGCTGTTGTACAGCAGCTACTACGACCCTGTTCTGTATCCCATAGTGCTGCCAGAGTCCCCATTGGAGGACGCAGGGACTGAGGCCGATGAGCCAACTGCTTAGATAGATTTCTTTTTCCCAGTTTTGTTGTTTTATTGAAAAACTCTGTTTATGTGAATTTAACATTTTTTTAGTACTTTTAAATTCCAGTTGTATTTATTTCAAAAGGTTAATAAAGTTTCATTTCCCGAATAAAGAGTTGTGACAAATATAGATGTTGTTGTTATGGTTACCTGCTAATAGAACAGCTTACTGCCATCATCTTAACAACGGTGCAGGCTGGACATGACCCGGTTCGACCCAATTATTTGGGATCGGGTCGTGACATATTTTTAGTGGTGGCCCATGCAGGTCCATACAACAACTTAGGAAAACATACCTAGAAACAATTAGAAAACTAGAACATTAATTTGTCACAGCATAGGTCCGAATTATATATAAATAAATATTTTTGTTTGATTGTAGACTGGTAGGATACCTTGCTCATGTTTGTACCCTAAACCTTCCAGATTATGACCAAGAAAAAGACCACCCCTGCTGGCGATGAGGTGTCATCATCTGAACACACCCCATCTCCCCCAGCATGTCCAGACCCTTCACCGTTGCAGCTGACCGACCGTCCCCATCAATCTCCAGCACTCCGCGGCGCTTACGCCACTACTTCTCAAGCGGCGAACCCTACACTTCCCCGGGCTGAGCTGCAGATCCCTGCGGTAGTGTCCGTACCAGCTGCCCCACCAGTGCCCGTGGATCCCACTGATCTAGTGGGTATGCTACGAGGAGTGCTTGAAGCGCAGAGAGCTCAAGCAGAAGCTCACCGAGAACAAACTGCACCCCAAGCTGAAGCCCATCGCGAGCAGACCGCGATCATGAGAGAAGGCATGGAGAATGCCCACAATATGGCTATGGCTTCCCCCGAAAGAGGAGGAACCACTTCTTTGGAGCCACGACCTGCCAAGGTAAGCATAATTCAGGAGTTAAGATTTATATCCTTAAGGCCATTCTTTTGATTAGAGGCGTATTATAACATGAAGGTCGGAGATATAGAGAGCTTTAAGAAGCAAGGCCCTCGACCTTTCAAAAGAACCGAGGGTATCATCTACGCCGATGAATGGCTAGACAGCATGGAGCGTCTCTTGAGCGTCGCTCGACTCCCAGAGGACCTCAAGACCGAAGCGGTAGGACTCCAGCTACAGGATGTGGCGAGCATCTGGTATCGGAATGAACCCCGACTCCAGGACAAGCAGCTCGACTGGGACACCTTCAAGAGGCTGTTTCGCAGGAAGTTCTTCCCAACATCAGAGATACGGGAGATGGAAAGGCAATTCCAGGACCTAAAGCAAGGGAATATGACGGTCAGCGAATATGCGGCAGAGTTCGGCCGACTTAGCCGTTTTGCCCAGAACCTGGTAGCTGACCCCAAGGATCGTGCTGAACGATTCAGGTATGGATTAAGAGAAGAGATTCGCACCCCTGTGGTCGCAGGTGGCACCAAGACTTATGAGAGGATCCTGATACGAGCTCAGGACGTGGAGAAGAGCCAGCCTTCTCGATCCAAGAGGGAGTATCCTGGAACTAGCAACTTCCAGGGTAACCAGAAGGGGCCTAACAACAACAACAGGCCTTCGCACCACCAGCAGCAGCACCATCAGGCAAGGACAAATGACAGAGCGCCTCAGAAGCAGATCCCTATCTGTGATTTTTACAAGAGGCCAGGACATCAGTCGAACATATGCAGGAAGAAGCTAGGACACTGCCTAGTCTATGGGTCTGCCACCCACCAAGTGAGGGACTGTCCCTCGTCAGTCCACCGAATCGGAGCAACTCTACAAAGAGCTCCCCTACCCACTCAGCGATAATGGTTCAGACAACACCAGCAGAAGACCGGACGAGCTTTTGCCCTAGCAGCAGATGAGCAGGAACCAGAGCAGGAACCCACCGCTGATGTCATCACAGGTTCCATTTATGTATTTTCACATCCTGCTCTAGCATTATTTGATTCGAGTGCATCATATAGTTTCATATCATCAGAGTTTATTTCTGCACACCACCTAGATACGGGACTTAGCAAGGTGATTAGTAGAGTTATGACTGGTGGTGGACCAATACCCATCATCGAGGCTTGTAACTGTACCATCACTATCTCAGGCCATCAGTTCTTAATACCCTTACTAGTGATGCCCCTGCCCAACTATGATGTAGTCCTAGGGATGGACTGGTTAAGTGAACATCATGCGCTGATAGATTGTCACCGAGGATGTATAATCTTCAGCCCACCAGGAGAACCGGAGTTTGAAATCTCTCGATCTCGGGAGGACATGAAGAGTGTTACCTACTCCTCAATCACCGAAGAACCCGGGCCTTCTCACCCTATCATCGCAGAATTCATGGACATCTTTCCAGATAGTCTTCCAGGATTGCCGCCGGATCGAGGTGTAGAATTCACCATCGATCTAGTACCCGGCTCTTCCTCTATTTCTCGGAGATGCTACAGAGTCAACCCCAAGGAGGCAAAGGAGATGAAGGATCAGATTGACGAGCTGAAGGCACAAGGATTTATCAGAGACGGGGCTTCACCCTGGGAGCACCAGTTTTGTTCGTGCTCAAGAAGGATGGAACCGTACGGATGTGCATTGACTACCGGGCGCTGAACAACATCACTATCAAGAACAAGTACCCTCTGCCCCGGATCGACGACCTGTTTGATCAACTGAGTGGAGCCAAGGTATTTTTAAAGATAGATCTCAGATCGGGCTACCATCAAATCAAGGTCAGGAAGGAGGATATTCCCAAGACGGCGTTCAACACCAAGTATGGGCAATTTAAATTCTTGGTCATACCGTTTGGACTGACGAATGCTCCCGCAGTATTCATGAACCTCATGAACAAGGTTTTTCATGAATATCTGGATCAGTTTGTTGTTGTCTTCATCGATGACATACTGATCTACTCGAAGACTGAGGAAGAGCATGAAGAACACCTGAAAAAAGTGCTGAGCACCTTGAGGAAGGAGAAGCTCTATGGTAAGCTATCCAAATATGAATTATTTTTAGACAATGTGGAATTTTTGGGCTATGTTGTCACAGAAAAAGGAATTTTGGTGGATCCAAAGAAGATAGCTGCTATTGAGAAGTGGACTGCACCAAGCTCGGTTGTAGAGATCAGAAGCTTTTGGGTTTAGCTGGCTACTACCGGAAGTTTGTGAAGGATTTCTCCAAGATTGCTGAACCAATGACGAAGCTTACCAGGAAGAACGAGGAATTCATTTGGTCTGAAGCTTGCCAGTCAGCTTTTGAGGAACTGAAGAAGAGGCTCACAACAGCGCCGATACTTACGCTACCCGCAGGTACCGGCGGATTCTCAATCTATAGTGATGCTTTCGGTAAGGGATTGGACTGCGTTCTTCAACAACATGGAAAAGTAATTGCTTATGCATCTAGGCAATTACGGACTCATGAGAAGAACTATCCCACACATGATTTGGAGCTTGCAGCGGTGATATTTGCATTGAAGCTATGGAAGCACTACCTTTATGGAGAGAGAGTGGAAATATTTACAAACCACAAAAGTCTGAAATATATTTTCACTCAGAAGGAGCTTAACATGAGACAGAGACGATGGCTGGAGCTGATAAAGGATTTTGACATCAACCTGCAGTATCATCCAGGTAAGGCTAATGTTGTTGCAGATGCACTTAGTTGATACCCGATGGCAATGTTCTTGACCAAGGAGCGTCATTTGCTGGAGGACATAGAGAAGCTTGGATTGGAGATTGTACTGCCTGAAGAGGAAATGAAGAAACAGGAAAGAGAAGCCATCGTACCAGGAGCTGAATCATCATTGATGTAATTGCAAGTGCATTCAAGTCTTATGGACAGAGTCAAGGAAGCACAATTCCAAGACGAGACGCTTTACAAACTCAGAGGCCAAGTGCTGGTAGGAACACTTAAAGGATTCTCAATCGCCAGCGACGGAGCACTGAAGAATGGTACGAGATTTTGCGTACCAACTGGCGAACTGAGGAATGAGCTGATGCAAGAAGCACACCAGTCGTAGTATTCCATACATCCTGGGGCCAATAAAATATATCGGGATATGCGTACTATAGTGTGGTGGTACGGAATGAAGAAGGACGTATCCTGGTATATGGCTAGACGTTTGATTTGTCAACAAGTAAAAGCTAGCAGACAGAGACCAGCAGGATTATTGCAGCCGCTTGACATTCTGGAATGGAAATGGGAGCACATAACAATGGATTTTGTATTGGGACTGCCTCGATCCCAAGAAAGAAAGGATGCCATTTGGGTTATCGTGGACCGACTGGCGAAGTCAGCCCACTTTATCCCCTTCAAGGTTGGTTTATCCACCGAGAAGTTGGCAGTACTGTACATGCGGCACATCTACCGAATTCATGGAGTTCCGATAAGTATCGTATCTGACAGAGATACTAGATTTACCTCTCACTTTTGGAAGAGTTTGCATGACAGTTTAGGAACATAACTAAAGTTCAGCACCGCCTACCATCCCCAGACTGACGGACAATCAGAGAGAACAATCCAGACGCTAGAAGATATGCTGAGATCCTGCGTCTTAGAATTTGGAGGGTCTTGGAAAGACCATTTGTACTTGGTAGAGTTCTCTTACAACAACCGCTACGAAGCTAGCATCGGTATGACACCATTCGAGGCACTCTATGGACGTCGTTGCCGCACTCCACTTGCTTGGGACGACGTCGGAGAACGAGTGTTGCTTGGACTTGAGATGGTGACCGAAGCAGCAGAGAATATGAGAATGATCAGAGACAAGCTCAGGATTGCCCAGGACAGACAGAAGCATTAGGCCGATAGCAGCCGACGGCCTTTGGAGTTTGAAGAAGGCGACAGTGTATTTGTGAAGATCTCTCCTACCAGAGGAATAATCCGTTTCGGCAGAGCAGAAAAGTTAAGCCCCAGGTATATTGGTCCATTTGAAGTACTCAACAGGATTGGAGAAGTGGCTTATCGGGTGGCTCTACCCCCAAGTCTCGAAGGCATCCACAACGTCTTCCACGTTTCACAATTGAGACGCTACATCCCGGACCCGAGCCATATCTTGGACCATTCAGAGCTGGAGATTGGACCCAGCCTCACAGTGCCGGAGAAGCCAGTGGCGATATTGGACAGAGGCGAGAAGAGAACCAGGAACACCGTGACGCCGATAGTCAGAGTTATGTGGCGGCACAACTCACCAGGCGAGTCGACCTGGGAATGAGAAGACCAGATGCGGGAGCAGTACCCGTACCTGTTTGAGACTTAAGGTAACCCCTAACCCTGCCTTTAATTTTGAGGACGAAATTTTCTAAGGAGGGAAGATTGTGAAACCCAATTTTATAGTGTGATGATTATTAATATTAAAATATTATTATTATCATTATTAGTAGTATTTATGAGTTTTAAAATAAATTTTAAATTTAAATCTAGGGTTTTTGATTTGCGGACCAGACTCGAGCCCGGACCCGATTCCCGAACCCAGACCCAGTCCAAGTCCTATTCATTGAAATCAGATTTGGTTTTTAAAAAAAAAATATTATTTCGCTTTTGGAGCTGGTCCAAGTTTGGACTAGATCCCTCTCATCCCTAACCCCACGTTCTATTTTTTCCCTACACTCCTCGCACCCTACAATTACTCCCGTTCACCACAGCACAACACCTTTTCTCCTTATAACACCACACACACTTCCCACCTCCAGAACCCAACTCTTCCTCTCTCCCCACTCATCCCATTCTCTCCAGAGCACTCAAAACTCTCCCTCTCTCTCTACTCCTCACAAAGAAAACTCCACCACAATTAACCACTCTTTTCTCCACACCAGAACACCCCTCTCGGCCACTCGCCCAACACCCCGCCCCCGGATACGAGCTCCGGCACCCGACCCGGCCGCCTGCGCCTTCGTGCGTGCCTCCCAGCGGCGCCCGACCCTCGGCGCCTTCTGCCGCAGCCGCCCCGACGTTCCCCGCCGGCCCGAGCTCCCGTCGGCCGACCCCCGAGCTCCCGTCGCCGATCTGCGCGACCCGGCGCTGACCCCGGCGCACCCCGACCTGCCCGCTGTTCTGGACAGCTCCTGTCCAGCACTCTTCGCTGGATTTCGAGTCCGACCTGTGGATTTGTGCGTCCCGAGTCCGAGGCAACCCTTCGGATTTCGTCATTTTGGGTAATCCCTGGTTAATCACAGTAGTTCGTCCCTCCCCGTATCGATGATGTGTTGGTCCACGAATTTCCTTTGGGAAAATTCGATTTTGGGTGAACGTCGTTCCCGAGATTTTCCGAGAAACGTCGAAAAGCCTCTGTTAGTTGGTTTTCTTTATTTCCGAAACTTTTGGAAATGGTTTTCTGGATGATTTGATTTTCAAATTTTTTCGATATTGTGCTGTGACGATTTTGGGTTGGTTTCGGTTTCCCGAATTTATTTCGGGTCGTTCCGAATTAATTTGGAAATAGTTGTGGTTATTTATATATATATATTTTGGGATTCCCTGGTTTGGGATTTTGCAGGAAAATATTGGCACACTTTTCCAGTTTTTGGGTTGACCAAAAATAGAGGAAATGCTGCCGAATTTTTCTAAAAAATTTAATTATATTTTAAAATGATTTTAAAATGGTTTTAGGAAAATATTAATATTTTGGTTTTTGGGCGACGACCGTATTGGTCAATGGGCCCCGGCTAAGTGCAAACGAAACCGGCTTCGCCCGGACGTTGAGGCATTAGCCTAAATGATGACTGGACCATATCTGAGACTCATTAAATATTTATTTTATTTTTATCATTTAATTTTACTCATAATTAATTATAGGAAGTTTTAGAACTAACGACCATTTTGTCTTATTTCAATTTACGTGAATAAATTGTAATGGGCATAAGCCCAGCTAGTTGTTGGCTCTGTGACTTGTAATTTAGTAGCGTAGGTTTTCTGTTGATTTGCTGGTTTTTGCGAGTTCTTTTAGCGTATGCGTAAATCGAAATAGATAATTATTTTCATATAAAAATTAATAAAGTTTTCTCACATTCAAATTTACAAGTTTTAATATTTAAACAACGATCATGTGTTTCTCACTAAAATAAGAAATTTAGTTTTATATGTATAAATATAAAAATACAAAGTTTTAATCAATTAATTTGGTATCGACGAGTTTTTCCCAAAATACAAAGTTTAAACGATCTTTCCCTCGTTATTAATTCAACGCACCAATAATCGTGTTTTTGTTCGTGTTTTGTTAATAAAGAATTAAAATTGATTAGGACACAATTAGATATTTCAACTAGCGTAGTTAGATTGGTAACCCTGGATTCTGAGTCAATTTCTCGATTGTAGGAATTCAAGGACGATCCTAAATTCCCATCTCGAAGTCTCCAACTTTCCAGTCCAGTTCATTTGAGACAAGTGCAGTTTGTGTTAGTTTACAGTTATTTTAATAATCGTTTTACTGCAAGTTTAAACCACGATGCAACACGAAACTCTCTCGGAGAGCACTAACTGATTGACTGTTGGAAACTGGAAGAATAGTGTAATGTTTATGACCACATCCAACTGATAACTTAGAACTGTATTAGCTTATCCCTCATACACATGGGGATAAGCCGTATCGTATCAATAGGATACAGCTGTACAACCCAAGCCGGTCATATTCATTGCCTATTCAAATCACACTGTTTTACTGCTAGAAAACAGTTCATTTCTAAACTATTTAAAAGAGCATGATTCTATTATTTATTTTAACTGTTTAAATTAGCATGAATTATACTTTGCTCCCTCCTGACTGGAGATACATTTTTAGGGGATATTGAGGATGCTGAGCTGTTGTACAGCAGCTACAACGACCCTGTTCTGTATCCCGTAGTGCTGCCAGAGTCCCCATTGGAGGACGCAGGGACTGAGGCCGATGACCGACTGCTTAGATAGATTTCTTTTTCCCAGTTTTGTTGTTTTATTGAAAAACTCTATTTATTTAAATTTAGCATTTTTTCAGTACTTTTAAATTCTAGTTGTATTTATTTCAAAAGGTTAATAAAGTTTTATTTCCCGAATAAAGAGTTGTGACAAATATAGATGTTGTTGTTATGGTTACTTGCTAATTGAACAGCTTACTGCCGCCGTCTCAACAACGGTGCAGGCTGGGCATGATTCGGTTCGACCCAATTATTTGGGAACGGGTCGTGACAGTCAGACAGGATTTGCTCATTGGTTCAGGGTCCGGCTATGGCACACAGTCATTTGCAGCTAGAGAATAGCGAAGTTGTGGTAAGAAGTCAAGATCAGAATACCTGAGCGATGTCCTGGAGATGAGTCCAAAGTTTATTTGTGTCAAAAGCTCTGCTTATGGTGTCCTCGAATCCAAAAGTTTAACGACCGGTTCAACTAACTATTTTGTCGAACAGTATGCGTGCATGAAGAAGAAGAATTTGCAATGAGTCTTATTTATTTCTAGAATCAATCGAATTTGAAGGAGTAAAACCAAACTCACCAATCAACCCAAAATTCACAGAACATAGAATCAATCCAAATCAAATCTGTTTACCAATCAATACATACTTCTTCAAAAATGTAACACCCACTTTTCTAAAATGAGGATAATTTTGAACTTTTGTAAAAGTTTATTATTTAATAATAGGATTTATGATTTATGGGAATTTTTAACTAATTTAATACTATTTAAAATTGGTGAATTATAATTTTGATGTGTTAGCTAGTGAACCCTAGAACTGTTGAGCCTAGAGACTAGCCATGACCATGGGGACCTAACCATGTGATTAGAATGACTATTTACAACTTTTTGGGCTAAGGGTATTTTGGTCATTTTGTGACTTTTGAATTATTTAGGATTTTGATTAATTGGTAAATTTTAGATTATTTTAATAATATTTAAGTTGATATATTATGATTTTGGTCATTTTTTATATTTTAATATTTTGGGAGTTTTTATATTTTAATATTGATTTTACGGGATTTGTTTAGTCGGGTTTGAGTTTCGTTTCGTTCCAACTTAGTATCAGTGACCCGGATAGCTTAGACTGTAGGCGGGATTCCAAGATTAGTTAGTTATAGCCCACAAACTCCACTAATTAACTTAGTGAGTTTAGACTAATCCCACTTGTTAGATTGGTTAAGTTAGAGGCTTAAATTTAACCCTTTTGATTCCAAACTTGAACCTAACTTAAAATTAACCAAGAGGACTAGTTGAGACCTTATTGGACTTTCCCCCAAGGCCTAAATAGGGTTTAATGGCAGCTACTATAGCTAGGTTAGCCTCCCTTCCTTTTATTTTATTCCATCTTGCCTACTACCAGAATAGGCTAAATTAGCAACGTCCAAAAACGTCGCTAATAAGTAAAAATACGTCGCTAAATCTATTTAGCGACGTAATTAGCAACGAAATAAGAAGGTCGTCGAAAAGCAAGTCGCAGAACAAAAGTTTGTCGCCAATCGTCGCTGTTGCGACGAATAGTCTATGACGCTAAAATGTTGCAAACTTAGCGACGTTCGACGACATTTACAGTACGTCGCCAACTTAGCGACGTCTATTCGTCGCATGTAGTGACATGGCAAGGTTTGCCACGTCAGCACGTTGAGCGATGTTTAGCGACGGGCCATCGCAGTTAGCGACGTGAAGATACATCTTTGCGACGTACTTTTGCGTCGCAAATCTGTCGCAAAATGTCGCAAACCGTCGCTAATATGCTGAAAAATTAAAAATAAAATAAAATGCAGTTATTAAATCCTGCACACTGCACTTTATATACAGTTTAAACACTAATCTGAAAATGGAAGATGATAAAAATATATTCAAATCCTGCACACTGCACACTGCACTTTATACTTTACACTGCACTTTACACTTTACACTGCACTTTATATCATCACAAACATAAATATATTCAAATCCTGCATACTGCACTTCACAAACACACATCATCACAAACATCCAATAGAGTCAAATAAAAATGGGAGATGATAAAAAGTCTCCCACCAAGTGTATAAACAAAAGTGTACCAATAAATAATTTGCCCATAGTGCCAATACATACAACTCATAAAAAAATCAATGAAATCACTGAGGACCCCTGCTTCACATCTGAGATAGCATGTACTCATACTGCTCCTATGTGAGCTGCACCATAGGGGCAGTAGAAGGCAGTACAATGTCTGGGGTTGGCGCCGTCGATGGACCGGGAGGACATATCTGCTCCAGCTCTCGCAGTTGCTCAGCATACACAGCAAGGGTACTCACCATCCTCTGAGAATTCTCCTCAATCGAAGTATTTATCTGAGTAAGTGAGACAAACATGGTCCTCTGCGATCCCTCCAGCTCGACCTATCTACCCTCTGTGCGCTCCATAGACTCGATGGGCGTGTACAAGCTGGCAGCTGTAGCCTGCTGCAGACTCATCAGCTCCTATATACTGCGCTCGACCGCATCAAATCGTCCAGTGATCATCGGATCGTCGGATCGTCGCTCTGCGGTATGGTGATAAAAAATCTGCTGCTACAACTCGTGACGCAGCTCGTCGATCTGACGACTAATATCCTTAGCTCGTGAGGACGCCTGCGAACCTGGAGACTGCGCACTGACAGAGGGGGCCCGAGATGACTCTGAAGCCAAATAGGTGCCATAGGATCACGTACCGTAGTACGTACCCTTCTGAAGACCACCAACAGCGGTCATCTAGAGGTCGTCCGACGATGGAGCTGTAGACGGCTGGAAGGAAGTACCAGCCTCTCCCTCTGCTGGCGTACTAGCAGCAGCAGCCGCCTCCTCTTGTAGTCGAAGAAACTCGGCCTAGAACAATGTTTGCTAACGTCTAAGTGTTTACAAAAGTCTATATTGATATCTATTTTTCTGTTTTTTAAATTATAGTAAATTAATATAAAGAATAGAACGTACATATGCCTGCGTCGCCCTCTCGTCAATGAACTCCCCAGCCCTCCGATGGGTGACCAGGAAGACAGTCACCATGTTGGGGTCCTCACCCTTTTTTACCGGTTAAAATATATTATCTATTATTAGTATTAAACATTCTATCCAACTATATATAAAATAATGTCCGTCATAGGAAACGTACTAGACGACGAAAATGCTCCGTCATAAGAATGGAGCCACCACACCACTTACTGGCGCTCGACCGCGCCACCTTGGCCTTGTCAGACCGCCCTGGTACCTGGCCTCACCGAATCTAGCCTTCATCGCAGTCCACTGCTCTGGCATGATCCAACCATGGATCGGCTTTCCGGAGCGATCACGAGACTTCTGGTCGTGGATCGCAGCACGGATGAGCTTGCCTGTGACGACAGAAAATTGCGCCTCGATCTTCGCCACCCGGTGTGGTGGATAGAAATAGGTCCTCTACAAGAAATAAAATAGAAAAAGTTGTATAATATACATAAATGATTATTAAAATTTAAAAATAAACAAAATTTTTACCTTGAAGTGGGCCAACCAAAAGGCCTTCCTATCTGTTGGAGCATCTGAGTAGTTAATCCAAGGCCCACCATAGTTCTGCCTCAGAAATAATCCCAACTGTCTCTGTACTACAGGAGGCCGATATCTATACAATAAAAAATTTCATGAATATATATGTACATATAATCATTTGAGAAATATATATTAACTAATTAACTTACTTCGTAGGCCCGTTCGTCCAAATCTCCGCATGTGTCTCGTCCAGGGGAGCGCATGGAGGGTTGCTCTCACCTCCTGCCTGACCAGGATCAATCTGATCGCCGTCCTCCATATGCTCGACGTCGGCTCTCCCATGGAGCCGTCGGCAGGAGGAATGCTGGACACGGGAGGAATGCTGGACGCGGAAGGAATGCTAGACGTGGGAGGAATGCTGGACGACGAGGGAGGAGTCGCCAACCTGCTGGAACTGCCCTGTCCCGATAATGGGCCAGGAACAGAATGGTACACTGGCGACTCGGAGATGAGGATGAGGGTACGGAATCTGTATCCCCAACCTGACGTACACGGGACTGCCTAACATAATATCCTCTGCGTCGTTCGGGTCTAGTCATACCTGATAATAACATATGACAATAAAACAAATATACATATTTATATGATAGACATCACAGATTTTTGAAAAATATCATAGTCACAAAAGTGTCACTAAAGTGTCAAATATGATGATAAAACAAACATACAGATTTAATCCTCTTCTGAAAATTTATCTAGTTCGTTTAGCTCATCTTCTTCTTCTTCTTCTTCTTCTTCTTCTTCTTCTTCTTCTTTTTCTTCTTCCTCCTCTACATCTTCACTTTCATCTGCATCTTCCTCTTCAGATAATTCTACTTCTTCTACACAATTAGATGTGTAATGAGGAACTTTCGTCGTGTCTACTTCTATAATATTTGTTACAAGAGGTAGTTCATCCTCTTAATAAGCTATATCGTCAACCTCAAAGGTATTTCTAGCTTTAGTTTCGCATACTGTCCACCAATCCGACCTTGTTGTTCCCCGTTTAAGATAACTTATGAAGTGCACGAGCTGAACCTGACTTGATAGGACAAATGGTTCATAGGCTTGATATCGACGCCGATAGTTTATATCCACAAGACCGTGCTTGTCTACTTTCCAACCTTGACCTTCAATTGGATCGAACCAATCACACCTGAATAACACAATCTTAGCAGTCTCTATTTCATAACTATATGTCAGCTCCACAATCTCCCGTAGGACTTCATAGAAATTGTTGTCCGTATCAACATCTTTGTAGTTCGAAGATCTGATACACAAACAACTATTTTTGGTGGAATCGAGATCCACAAAGTTGTCTCTGATCGGACAAGTTGTTGACTTGAACCTAAACCCATTTACATAGTAGCTTGGCCATATTTTTGTAGCATAAATTGGCCCCTTGGCTAGCGTTCTAATAAACTCATTCTCAAGTCTTGCGTATGGACGATCAACCTAAATACCACGAAAAAATAAATTAAGCTCATTCTCAAGTGCATATACAGAAAGGTAATTACAGAGTTCTCAAGTCTTATATATGCACTCAACCATGATGGAAAATAACGTCTCATTTCTTGTTCTAGTTCTTCTTCTATTATGTGTGGCCTACCTGACCTCACATCATCATTAAATATGCTGAAAACAACATCGTTCAATTAATGTAATAGTATAATAATCAACACTATTAAAATAATATAGACGTATTAATTACTTACCCCTCTAGCTTCTCTACTTCATCATCGTCGCAGTTGAGTAATACATACACCTGAGCAGCCCTTAGCTCGTCATCGTTCAGATATCTCTTCTTTATTTTATCCGATGGCTTTCCTAGAGCATTGAATACCTTCAGTATTGTATCATTACATTCATGATCTTCGTCGTCGTTTCTGGAAGCTCTCGTTCTATTAGTTGCAACATGAGGCTTGAAATACATCGAACAAAAGTTTGTAATCTCCTCGAGAACATAGGCTTAACAAATAGAACCCTCGACCCGTGCCTTATTTTTCACCTTTCTTTTTAGGTGATTCAAATGTCGCTCGAACGGGTACATCCATTGATATTCAACGGGTCCACCAACATGTGCCTCATAGGATAGATGAATCGGCAAATGCTCCATAGAGTCGAAGAATCCAGAAGAAAACACCCTCTCTAGCTTACACAGTGTTACCGTAATGTCCTTCTCTTTCTTTTCTAGACGATCAACGAGCAATTTCTTAGAAGAAAGATCCCTGAAGAATATGCTAAGCTCCGTCAACGGATCCCAAACTGCCTGTGGTAAGAATTCCCAAAATGCAATAGAAATTAACCTCTCCATGAATACGTGACAATCGTGGTTCTTCATACCCGTCAATTTGTTTTCCTTCGGATCGACACATCTTCTCAGATTTGACACATATCCGTCTCGAAATTTTAGGGCCTGAATCCACCGACAAAGTCTCACTTTATCCTTCTTGTCCAGTGAGAAAATTGACTTCGGCAGGAACTGTTTTCCATTCTCCTCTATCAAATGCAACGCAGGACGTTTGCATATTTCTTCTAAGTCCAACCTGGCCTTGGGATTGTCTTTCATTTTTCCCTTTACGTCCATCACAGTATTAATTATGTTATCAAACACATTCTTCCCAATATGCATGACATCAAGATTATGTCTAATCAGATTGGTACTCCAATATGGCAGATCCCAGAATATGCTCCTCTTTGTCCAGTTATGATCTCTACCAAATCCATCGCACTTGTACCTAGTTGTAGAATCTTCGATAGAACTTGGAAAATCTCTAACCTCCTCCCATATCCTGGCTCCGTACCACCTTGGCGGGGGATCACCCTTCTCTACAATGCCGGTACGGAATGTATTCCTGTTCCTTCTGAACGGATGATCTTTTGGCAGAAATTATCGATGACAATAAAAAAAGTACGGTTTTTCTTCGTATTTCAAACGAAAAGCCTTAGTACGGTCCATGCTATACGGACATGAGAGACGGCCATGAGTGCTCCATCCAGATAATATTTCATAGGCCAAAAAGTCGTTGATGGTCCGCATAAGGGTTGTCTTCATCTGAAAATTCTGCTTCCTGGAAACATCGTACGTGTTAGCGCCTACTTCCCATAACTGATTCAACTCATCTATCAAAGGCTGTAAGTACACATCAATGTTCCTCTTGGAATTGGTCGGACAAGGAATTATAACGGTTAGAAACATGTACTGAGTCTTCATGCACATCCAAGGTGATAGGTTATACAGAGTAACAATCACAGGCCAGCACGAATACTGGGATCCCGAAAGACCAAAAGGAGTAAAACCGTCAGAAGATAGTGCCAACCTGACATTACGTGAATCTGAAGCAAAATCAGGATACACTCGATCAAAGTGCTTTCATACTTCTCCATCGAATGGGTGATCCAACACTCCTTCAATCTGTTCTCGCATGTGCCAACTCATATTTTCGGCCGTCTCTTTCACCATAAATAATCTTTGCAACCGTGGCGTTAAAGGCAAGTAGTGCATTGAATCGGTCGGTCTTCTTGCACCGATTGACCTTCTTGTACTAGTTGTCTTATAACGATCAGCACCACAAAATCTGCACGCATCTGCATTCTTGTCGTCTTTGTAGTGCAGCATGCACCCATTGCGACAAGAATTGATTTTCTCGTATCCCATCCAGAGCGATCTCACCATCCTCTTAGACCGATAGAAGTCTTTAGGTAACTTAGCACCCGCCGGCAAGATCTCTATAATCAACTCCAACACTCGGTTGTAGCATTCTTGTGACATGTTAAAATCTGACTTAATGCTCAACAGTCTTGTAACCACCTCCAATGGTGAATGATCCTCACAAATAGGATACAATGGAGTCCTTGCATTCTCCAGCAACTCTATGAACTTTGTAGCATCGACATTCGGTGCCTCCTCAGCTGCATCATGAACGAAACTAGGCCCCGCAACGTCGAAAATTATGTTCACGCACCCATCGTCGTATGCATGATTATCTGAAACAAAATTAGGTCCCGCATGCATTTACGGCTCATCATAAGGCTCTGGCTCTGATGCTAAAGACACAAGTTCTCCGTGTGCGGTCTACTGATAGTAATTAGGCGTAAAACCCCTCGAGTACAAATAATATGTCACTTCCACTTCTTGATAATATTTTAAGTTATGACATTTCACACACGGACACTTAATTTTGGTGCCGTCCATGTACTGAGGGAACGCCTTAGCAAACTGCTGGAACTGCTCTACTCCCGCTATGTATTCATCCCGCACACCACACATATCATCAGGACGACGATTGTACATCCATGAACGATTCCGCAAGTAGTAATTCATATCTATTTGGAAATAATTCTGCAAAGATGGACACACATATTCAGTACAGTAACTAGTCAAACTGGGAGAAGTTGACTAAGTCTAGACAATTATCCTTCACTAGACATAGACATGGAACAAACATCGATATTTTCAGTATCTGAACTTCCTAGTGTATATTACAGTAGAGAGACATGGTAACCGTGTGTAGGGGTGCAACTCGGGCGGGTTGGGTCGGGCTTGAGGTCAACCCGAGCCCAACCAGATGAATCATAAGCCTAACCCGAGCCCAAGCTCGGCCCGACCTCGGGTTCAATATATGAATCCCAAGACCAAGTCCGGAGGATCGGGTTGAACTCGGGTTGGGTCGGGTCCATCGGGTAATATTGACCAACTGTTGACTTTCAGTCAACTGGTCAACTCTGGTTTTGTTTCGGGTCAATTCTAGTCACTTTTAGGCTAAGTTTGACTTTTGGTTGACTTTCGTTGACTTTTGGTCAAAACGGTCAACCGAGGTCAAAACTAGTCTAAGAGCACTAATCGGTCGCAGTGGGCCGTAGGCGTCGGGCTGGCAAGGGGCGACCTCCGGCGTGGTTGGTCGGAGAAGAAAGGAGTCAGGGCTGGTGTTGGGGCGGTCGGGATAGTGTCCTAGGCTAGGGTTTTGGTCGGGGTAGTTTTATAGGGTCGAAAGGTGATGGAAAAGTCGAATTTTGGCCAGAAAATTAGGGATTAGGGTTAGGGTTTAGGCCGGGTTAGGCGGAGACGACGATAGCGCAAAGGCGGTGGTCGGGTTAGGGTTAGGGTTAGGTTTAGCAAAAAACCCCCCAGATTTTGGAATTTTGCAAATTAGCCCTACGCCTATTAGTTGCAAATATAATTTGCAACCGGCAATTTAAAACAAATCATTAAATTGTAAACTGTTATTATAACAATTCAACAATTTGCATATTGATATTAAAATAATTCTACAAATTACATATTAATATTTTAAGCTATAAAATTCATTTAAAAATTTAATAAAAATTCTAGAAAAATTCCAAAAAATTATAATAAATTATTTTAAAGCTAAATAGGTCATTAGCAACTAATTAACACTAATTAAAATAAAATTTGAAAAACAGGGGCTGACAGATACCCGTTGTAGTGCAATGCATACGTCTGAGTCTTCTTGAGATATCTCATCACCCGCTTCACAGCTTTCCAGTGCTCAATCCCTGGGTTTCTTGTGAACCGACTCAGCATTCCTACGACGAAAGCTATGTCAGGCCTTGCGGCAGTGGTTGCGTACATCAAACTTCCGATAATGCTAGAATACTCCAGCTGCCTGACGCTTTCCCTCGAGTTTGGCTTCAGCTTCTGATCACTCCTGTATGGCGTATCGATTCCTGGAAGATCCTTATACCCATAGCATGTGAGCATCTTCTCAATGTAGTAAGATTGTGACAGCACTACTCCAGTGTCTGTCCGGATGATCTTTATGCCCAAGATGACATCTGCATCCCCCAAGTCCTTCATACTGAACTTGGTTGAGAGGAACTTCTTTGTCTCCGTAAAAAGGCCTATATCCATCCCTAGGATTAGCATGTCGTCTACGTACAGACAAACGATGACTCCTCTTCCATCAGCGAACTTTGTGTAAACACATTTGTCCGTCTCTCTGACTCTGTAGCCGTTTGCCCTAATAACTTTGTCAAACTTCTCATGCCACATCTTGGGAGCTTGCTTCAAACCATACAATGATTTCACTAACTTGCAGAATTTGTCTTCAAGACCTTTAACGACAAATCCATCTGGCTGTTGCATATAAATCTCTTCGATCAGCTCCCCATTCAGGAATGCTGTCTTTACATCCATCTGATGTATCACCAACTTATGTACAGCTGCTAGAGCGATTAACATTCTGATGGTGGTCATCCGAGCTACTGGAGCGTACGTGTCAAAGTAGTCTATCCCCTGTTTCTGAAAAAATCTCTTGGCTACCAGCCTAGCCTTGAACTTGTCAATAGTTCTATCCGCCTTCATCTTCTTCTTGAAGATCCATTTACATCCGATGGGCTTTTCTCCTTCAGGTAGATCTACCAACACCCATGCGTTATTGGAGATGATAGAGTCAAACTCGTCATTCACTGCCTCCTTCCAGAAGATAACATCTCTGGTCTTCATCGCCTCATCATAGGTAAGAGGATCTGCTTCCACATGATAGGTGCATCTCCGAAGTCTTTAGGTCTCCTTGCTCGCTTTGCTGACGGCTCTGCGAGTTCTGGTACAAGAGTTGTTTCATCAACAACAGCTTCTTCTTGGACTACTGGCCCATATGAGATTTCAATCTCATTTGTACCTACATCATTTTTCGGAATATCCGAAAGAATAATTTTTTTGTCTTTCGTAAACTTGTCTTCAAAGTATTCAGCATCGCGAGATTCGATAATATGATTTGACTCAATATCAAGAAATTTTCGAGCATCACTCTTCTCGGCATACCCCAAGAAGATCGCCTTCATAGTCCTTATCCCCAGCTTCTGAATCTTCAGATCTGGGAGCTTCACATACGCCAGACACCCCCACACTCGAATGACATTCAAGTTTGGTCTGACTTTGAACCAGAGTTCATGAGGAGTTATGTCCGAAGTTGCATATGGCACTCTATTCAGAATGAAAGTGGCCGTTAATGCAGCTTCTCCCCAGTAGCATTTTGGAAGACCTGCAGTAAGCAGCATTGAATTCATCATTTTTGTTAATGTTCGGTTCTTTCTCACTGCTACTCCGTTGGATTGAGGAGAATATGGAGCAATAGTCTCGCATATGATTCCATGTTCTTTGCAGAACGATACGAAATCATGAGACCTATACTCCCCTCCTCGATCACTTTTCAACCTCTTGAGTTTTTGTCCAGTCTGCCATTCAGCTTCGGCCCTGAATTCTCTGAACTTTTCGAAAGCTTCGTCTTTAGTCTTGAGCAAGTAGATGAACGCATATTTTGAGAAGTCTTCGATGAAGGTTATGAAATACTTCATCCCGGCCTTCGTGGAGAAATGTTTGAAGTCACAGCTATGGGAGTGTACCAACTCCAGAAGATATGTGCTTCGATTGACCCGATAAAAGGGTTTCCTTATGATCTTCGTCTGAGCACACACTTCACACTTCTCCACCTTACTCCCACATTTGGAGATAAGTCCTAGACTAAATATTTTGTTAATTCTTTTACAATGAACATGTCCTAGTCTATTATGCCACAACTCAAGAGAGTAATCAGAAAATACAACTGCATTAATGTCATTAAACTGGTTGACAAGCCGAATTTTAAACATTTCTTCAGTTTGATAAGCCTTCCCGAAGTATGTTCCCTTCTTGGACATTACCATCTGACCAGCATTGATGTCCATCCTCAAGCCTGCGTTGCAGAGCAGGCTCCCAGAGATCAGGTTCTTGGCAATCACCGGAACATGCTTTACACCTTGAAGCGTCAGAGTATTCCCAGAAGTGAGTTTCAGCTCCACAGTCCCGATCCCTAGAACTTCAGCTTGGACCTGGTTTGCCAAGACAACCTTCTCACATATCGGCTGGTACGTGACGAACCATTCCTTGCCAGAACAGACATGGCAAGTCACACAAGTGTCTATCCACCAGTCAGAGTCAACCCCCACAGTTGTGACCTGTACGATCATAGCAACAATGTTAGAAACCAATGAAACCTTACTAGGCTCATCTTTCTCTGATTGTTTAGGCTTGGATCTGCATTCACTCTTGTAGTGGCCTTTCTTGCCACAATTGAAACAAGTCACGTGAGACTTGGACTTCTGTTGCTTGAATGAAGGACTCTTCCCTTTTAGATTAGTGAAGTTCTTCTTCTTGTGATGAGAAGCCGCCTGCTTTCCCTTGGGATCACTCGTCTGCACTAGATTGGCCTTAGCCAACTGTTTGGACAGAGTGTCCATCTTCTGTTGGGAACGCATCTCGTCCTCAACATGGATCTCTTGAAGTAGATCTCCCAAGCTAATGTCTAGCTTCTTTCTGAGCATCCTTGCATAGAAGGTACTCCATCCAGTAGAAAGTTTTGAGACGATCCCTCAAACGACAAACTTGTCGGGAAGGGGCATCTCTTCGTCTTCCAGTTTCTGACGCAGCTTCAGAAATTCCTTCACCTGTGGCAACATGGACTTCTCGTCCTCAAAGAGCAATTTATGATATTTTTCAACCACAAACATCTTGTTCCTGTTCTTGTCTTCTTCATACAGTTTTTCCACAGACTCCCATATGTCTCTGGCAAATTCCTTCTTCGAGTAGGATTCTGCCAGGGAATCCTCCATAGCATTCAAGATGAGAAGCCTGCAGATGTTATTTTTCCTTCTTTATTTGGCCTGGAGTTTGGTAGCCGCATTGATTGCGACAGTAGACCCAGTATCTGGAACAAAAGGTTCTTCCTCCAACAGTACATGATCAACGTCTTTGAGTTGAAGAGTTAGATAAACCTTCCTCTTCCAGACTTGATAATGCTCTCCATCGAACTTTTCCAACTTGCAGTAGTCCGATTGGACGAGCGAAGCATTAATGTTTTCCATCTACCAGGATCTTGCTTTGAGATTGTTACTCCCGGGGCTTGACCAAAGATGGAAAAACTGATGCAATCGAGAACTGAAAGTCATACAAAAACTTTACAGTGATTAAACTCAAGATCTACGATGATACAAAAAGCTAAATAGCCAGATTACAATATGAAGGAGGGAAATAGAGAAGAGAAGATCTCTCATTCTTCCTTCCAAACATGTTGCAATTGGGATAGAACGAGTTACAATAATCTAGAGAAAGATGAGATGAAGAAAAGTTGCTGGGGTGTCAAAACACCGTTCCTCAAAGCAAAATTTGCCCCACACGAATTGCTTCCAGGAACCAGCAAGTTGAAAAACTTGTGAAACGCTCGAAGTCACCTCTGTTCTGACTCTTCGGATGGACTTGCAATGGCGGCAGCAGCTCCCTCTCTCTCTCTCTCTCTTTTTTCTGGCTTATAAAATTCATAGTGGTACACAAAGGAGGCCAGAAGAGAGTATATATAGAGAGAGGGTGGAAACTCTAGCCGCCTCTTCAGTTATGAAAAGATTGAATCAAATCCCACAAAAATAGCAACGAAATTAATTCAAATCCCACAAAGATAGCAACGAAATTAATTCAAATCCCACAAAAAGTGGATCTGAATTAATCGCATTGAATCAGTCTTTCCATAACTGACTTGAAGCCTGCACAGTTAGCGGAGCCCTCCATACGGTAGCAGCAGCAGCCTGACAGCCTGGCCGCATGAGCCGCATGGCCTCAAGTGCCGCATGGACCGCATGGCTGCTGATGTGCTAAGTACAAAGTGCGCCAACAAAATGCCACATTACGCCTCGTGAGCCCATGAGCCCGAGCCCGAGCCGCTAAGCCCCTTTGGGGCTTAGCTCCAAATGGAATTAATCCAAGAGAATGACAAAAGCATTAATACTAAATCCTTGGAGCCTTATTCTTACCTCCTAGTAAAATCACGCATATGGTTCCCTCCTTAGCGTCACCATCCCATGTGCATCTCTCAACAACATAACCAAGTATATATGTTGAGATAACTCATGGTGCATTTTCGATGTGGGACTAAACTTTTACAAGGTATGCTGAGAGCAAGCTCTCTCCATGTAAAGAAAGTACCAACAATCTTCCACATATCACAATATATATGTGTCCAGGGTTGAGCGTTCTCTACAGTAACTATCCATTTTGCATTAGGATAGATGTCTCTGACGACTTGAATCTTTCCGCATGGGTTAAATAACAATGTGATACAAGAATGGACTACGCCTTAAATTCTGTACCACAATTGTAATTCTTTCCACTCACAAAGTGTAGTTACGTGTGCTTCTGGCTGCACATTAAAGGCCCTGTGCCAGCCTGGTTTTAGTGTATAATTTTGGGCGTCTACAAGTTTACCCTCAAGAGACGGCCTGATATCTATTTACATACACTATAGGTGAGTTCTTTATTAAAGAGACAACGCCTGAAGCCTTGAGCTTCCTTGCGGTGCTACCCCGCTATGACATGGCCTGAAGCCGAGGTATTACCCCTACCTGGGAACCTCATCGTAGTGTCATACTATTGTAGCATGAGGTCTCAGCCTCTTTGTAGTGCCAATCTACTCAGCATGAAGTCTAAGGCTTCCTTGCGGTGTTACACCGCAACGACATGGCTTGCAAGGCCGAGGCTTTACCCCTACCTGGGTACCTCATCGTGGTGTCGTGCCACTATAACATGGGGTCATCCTCCCCTTTATAATGCTGTCTACAACTCTTTAATTATGTTATACAGCATTAGGCTACCTGTCTATTTGCGGTGCTACGCCGCTATGAATTGGCTTACAAAGCCAAGGCATTACCCCAGACCTGGAAACCTCATTGTGGAGTCACCCCACTGTAGCATGGAGTTTCACTCCTTGTAGTGCTGCTCTACCGTGCTTCCTGTAAAGAACACCAAGCATTCACTCTGCCTGAGAACTCATTAAGGCGTTTAAGCCAACCTTCCACAGGATCTGTTTTTTTGTAGAAAATACATAGTAGACAATAGTGGTTATGGGTCCGTATCCCTTCTATGTTCCAGAGAACAAGTACCCACTGTTACCTGATAGTTTTCCAGTCAGTTCCTCCTTTGAACCAAAAGTTAGATGCCTAGTAGATTTCTCTTTGAACTAATAGCATAAAACTTTATGGTAGGATTACAAAGACACACTATCAGAATGACTTCAAGCCCATTTTATAAGCTGTCTCATAGACCAACTGGCGCTTGAGGCCCTTTGTGAATGGATCTGCCAGGTTCTCCTAACTCCGAACATTAATCACTGTAATTATACCTCTTTTGATAATATCGTGTACTGCCATGGGATTCAACCGCACAGTCCTCTTCTTTCCGTTGAAGAGGTCATTTGATGCCACCGCCGCAGTCGCCTGGTTGTCACAGTATATCGGTATCGTCGGTATCTGAGCCCCAACCACTGGAAGATCATACATGAGCTCCCGAAGCCATTCTGCTTCATCTGCTGCAGTTTCAAGTGCATAGAATTCAGATTCCATGGAGGAATGAGAGAGTATAGTCTGCTTCTTCGACTTTCACGATATAGCAGCTCTACCCAAGGAAAAGATATATCCTTCTGTGGATCTCTCGCTTTCCACCTCTGAACACCAGCTAGCATCACTGAAGCCTTCCACTACTATCGGATACCCGTTGTAGTACAGTACATATGTCTGAGTCTTCTTGAGATATCTCATCACCCGCTTCACAGCTTTCTAGTGCTCAATCCCTGGGTTACATGTGAACCGATTCAGCATTCCCACGACGAAAGCTATGTCAGGCCTTGTGGCAGTGGTTGTGTACATCAAACTTCCGATAATGCTATAATACTCCAGCTGCCTGACGCTTTCCCTCGAGTTTGGCTTCAGCTTCTGATCACCCCTGTATGGCGTATCGATCCCTGGAAGATCCTTATACCCATAGCATGTGAGCATCTTCTCAATGTAGTGAGATTGTGACAGCGCTACTCCAGTATCTGTCCGGATGATCTTTATGCCCAAGATGACATCAGCATCCCCCAAGTCCTTCATAATGAACTTGGTTGAGAGGAACTTCTTTGTCTCCGTGACACAGTCTATATTCGTCCCTAGGATTAGCATGTCGTCCACGTACAGATAAACGATGACTCCTCTTTTATCAGCGAACTTTGTGTAAACACATTTGTCCGTCTCGCTGACTCTGTAGCCGTTTGCCCTAATAACTTTGTCAAACTTCTCATGCCACATCTTGGGAGCTTGCTTCAAACCATGCAATGATTTTACCAACTTACAAACTTTGTCTTCAAGACCTTTGATGACAAATCCATCTGGCTGTTGCATGTAAATCTCTTCGGTCAGCTCTCCATTCAGGAATGCTGCCTTTACATCCATCTGATGTATCACCAACTTATGTATAGCTGCTAGAGCGATTAACATTCTGATGGTGGTCATCCGAGCTACTAGAGCGTACGTGTCAAAGTAGTCTATCTCCTGTTTCTGAGAAAATCCCTTGGCTACCAGCCTGGCCTTGAACTTGTCAATAGTTCCATCTGCCTTCATCTTCTTCTTGAAGATCCATTTACATCCGATGGGCTTTTCTCCTTCAGGTAGATCTACCAACACCCATGTGTTATTGGACGTGGTAGAGTCAAACTCGTCATTCACTGCCTCCTTCCAGAAGATAGCATCTCTGGTTTTCATCGCCTCATCATAGGTAAGCGGATCTGCTTCCACATGATAGGTGACAAAGTCATATCCGAAGTGTTTAGGTCTTCTCGCTCGCTTTGCTGACGGCTCTGCAAGTTTTGGTACAAGAATTGTTTCATCAACAACAACTTCTTCTTGGACTATTGGCCCATATGATATTTCAGTCTCATTTGCACCTACATTATTTTTCAGAATGTCCGAAAGAACAATGTTTTTGTCTTTCACAAACTTGTCTTCAAAGTATTCAGCATCGCGAGATTCGATGATATGATTTGACTCAATATCAAGAAATCTTCGAGCATCACTCTTCTCGGAATACCCCAAGAAGATCGCCTTCATAGTCATTGTCCTCAGCTTCTAAATCTTCAAATCTAGGAGCTTCACATACGCCAGACACCCCCATACTCGAATGACATTCAAGTTTGGTCTGACTTTGAACCAGAGTTCATGAGGAGTTACGTCCAAAGTTGCATATAGCACTCTATTCAGAATGAAAGTGGCCGTTAATGCAGCTTCTCTCCAGTAGTATTTTGGCAGACCTGCAGTAAGCAGCATTTGTAGGACCGTTGAGCACCTCTAGAGGGGGGTGAATAGAGTGCGTGTGTACAGCGGAATATAATCACCAATTAAAAAATTTAAACTATGGCAGATATATATGAGACAGTAAATAGAGATAGAGAATTCAAACTCAGTGACACGGCGATATATACTGGCATCCCTCTGAGAGGACTAATCCAGTCTCGAGTACTCTTGCTCGATGTTAATCTACTATGGCACAAGCTTTAACTGAGGGCTTGCAGTCTCTTACAACACCGTGCTTGGTGACGAGCGCACGACCAGCTCCACAACACACACTGTGCTTGGTGACGAGTGCACGACCAGCTCCACAACAGGAAAAGTTATTGAAACTTGGAACGACCTCTTTACAACTCTTGAGTAACCAAAAGACTCTAAATCAACTCTGATAGTACTGGCTTTTGGCTAAGAGATGTATAGGTGAGATTTGAAAATCTTAGATCGTTTGAAAACACTTGAGTAGAAGAGAAGATAGAAATGAATTGATGATTTGAAATGAAAAGTTCTTCTCTATTTATAGGTGTTTTCTCCAACCGAACTCGGGCAGAACTCGGACATAGTTCGGATGCAAATATCTCGCAAAGAGACGTTACTCGCTGATTTGGAGGCAACAGAAGTTTGAATAACTTTTGACCGAACTCGGTCAGAGTTCGGACCGAACTCGGGCCGAACTCGGTTACGAGTTCTGTCCGGAGATATTTGAACATTTGCAAAAACAGTTTTTAAATTTGTTTTTGGTTATTTGTAAAATCATTTTGAAAGACTATTTTCGAAATATGTTTTTGAAATATTTGTAAACGAAAATACGAATGGTAAATAGGTAGGCTTTTGGAATGTGGACAGTTTTAACCCTAAGCCAGTATTACCACAATTGATTTTACAGAATAAATCCTAGACTCAATAAAATATAAAATACAGAATAAAATAAGAAATGAGTCTTCTGAAGATTTGATGATATTGACGCTTTGATTGATGCGGTACATCGTCCGTTGATTTCATGAATCATGAAATGATTAGCAGCATTTCCTATATTTTGTGTATTGACTAAAGTATATGTTGATTATCGAAATCGGGTGTGACCAAGGAATGGACCAACAATCTCCCCCATTTTGATAATTGACAAACTTGAGTCTATACCAAAATATATTTATATCAAATAAAATAAAATACAAAGTACCTGAAACAAAATTGAGAGTTTGGATTTGGATTGTATATGCGCTTTGGTATACTCTTTTTCTCCTCCTTTGTAAGTAGTAAAATGAATAGGCTCCCCCGTAAATCGTGAAGCCAACAATAGACAAACACAAGACAAAGTGAAGCAAAAAGAAATAATTCCAGCATAGACATATATGGAAACAAATGATATAGAATGAACTAGCTCATAATAAACTGAAATAACATAGAAGTTTCCACTAAAAATCCAAAAGTACAACTGATAATGTCTAACTAATCAGTTTAGACATGAAAAATAAAAAAAAAACTGCTACATCAACTGCATCAACTAATCAAATCAATATCCACTAGCCCATAGCTGAATCTACGTCACATCGTGGGGTCGTCCGCACCGGGAGGATCATGAGGGAAGTAGGCTGTAGTCGGGTCGAAATACTGAAAGGTAACCTCATCAGTAAATCGAGGACCCAGAAAAGCAGGGTGAGGTAAGATGGTGACCGGATGAACTGAATCCTGAGCCAGGCTATAGTGGAGGTCAGCAATACTATTTCTCAGCACCTGGGCCTGAGAAATGTGTCAGAACTCTGAGTCCTGATGACGTTGCGTAGAGACAGCAACAAAGTCATCGAAGCGCTGGTAGAAAGTCTGATCGAATCCTGGGACAGGGGCCGGAGCAGGAGGAGCATCAGCCGGAGGGACCTCAGCATCAGCAGCTGGAGCAGGATCAGCTCCAGGAGGCAGAGGTGGTGCAGGAAATCGACGAGATCGAGTCAGCTCAACAGGAGGAGAGGAGATGGCACACGTCTCAAGATCAATCTCGAAACGTCGAAAGATAGAAGCAAGGTGCATAGGATATACTAGATTCCTACCTGCATTTTTGCAGTTAAGCATCCAGGACATCATAGTTTTGGGAACGGAGAATGGGATGCCAAAGTGGATGTGATATAGAGCAGATAGTTCCAAAAAGGTAACTTCATCAGTAGAGCCTTTCTTCGGAAGAAGAACAGAAAATATCATACGATGAAGCTCATAGAATGTTTGGTTCAGATGTTTGGCAAAAATTCTCCGGGAAGGAGGGTTAGGTTGACAGATTAATTCCCTAAAGGAAGCAAGAGTGACCTCAGCAGGGAACTGAATGTGGTAGATGTCAACTAATGCATCACCAAGATCAGGAATATGAAAGAATTCGCTGATGTCGGTGGCGCTAAATTCCAATTCTTGCCCAGCAATACAAGAATAGAAATTGTCGTTTGATTTTAACTGCAGATTGCAGTAAAACATACGGACGGCGTTGTCATAAATGCTCTTTTGGACCTCGAAGAAATCGCGGTATCCAAGTTGGTCAAAAATTGGAGCATATTCAAAGAAAGTAGTAAAATTAACGAAAGCTCCAGAGCAAATACGACGACCAGAGAAAGAGTCGAACCAGAGATCCGAAAAGTCTTTGTCGGAGAACAAAGTAGAATCGTACTCATCGGGATCTCTAGGTCGTACTGGACTGAATAGACTAGCAGGGGTGTATTCAGAGGAAGAGGAGGCACCTTGGAAAGTGTTTCCTCTTTGACGCTTGGGGGCCATAAGAAAATAGAGAGAAAATACCTTTGAAGAAGGAAGGAGAAGGAAGATGACCGCCCACTGGAACTCGTCAAACCCTTGCTAAGATGGAGGAGGAGAGACTTCTAGGAGGAGAGAAAGGCTTTCCACGTTTTGTTGTGAAGAAAAAGTGGAAGGAAAGTTGGATTTTATAGGCACTAGGGCCGGCTGTTCGGTTTTGGAAGTTACCACAGCGCCGACCGAACTCGGTCCGAACTCGGTCAGAGTTCGGGCCGAGTTCGGCCACTTGTATTCCCGAGATAAACAGTGCAGTCTGGTAAGTTTAAAAATGAAATTTAATAACTTTGACTGTTTTATTAAATAACGATTGTTATTTCTGGGTTAACTGTAGGGGTTGTCCCAGCTAACGGAGGTTCACCGGGGAACTCTTAAATACCGCTTCGCTTCGACCGTAGCCGTGGTGACAGACATACCCTTTTTAAGTTTGTACCCAAAAATAATTTTCGTTAAATAAAATATCATGTCATAAATTCAATTTTAATTACCATATGCACTATGAGTCCGAGAATTCAAGAATGTCGAGCTCACACCTCAAAATGTTAAAACGGTCTTCAACCAATGGTTTAGTGAATATATCTGCTAGTTGATGATCAGTGTTAATAAATTCTAGGCAAATATTCCCGTGTTGTTGATGATCACGAAGAAAATGATGTCTAATTTCTATGTGTTTTGTGCGTAAATGACAAATAGGATTCTTAGTCAGATTTATTGCACTAGTGTTGTCACAATGAATAGGAACATTTGTGTAGTGCAGATTGTAGTCCTCTAAGGTTTGCTTCATCCACAAAACCTGAGCACAACAACGTCCTGCGGCAATATACTCAGCCTCAGTTGTTGATAATGCTACTGAATTTTGTTTCTTGCTAAACCAAGAGACTAAGGCCTTTCCTAAGAAATGACATGTGCCACTGGTACTTTTACGGTCCACTTTGCATCCAGCAAAATCCGCATCCGAGTAACCTATAAGGTCAAAAGATTTGATTTTGGGATACCATAAGCCAACTGTAGAAGTTTCTTTAAGGTATCGAAAGATACGCTTAACGGCACTAAGATGTGATTCCTTAGGGTTTGCCTGATAACGTGCACATATGCAAACGCTAAACATAATATCAGGGCGACTAGCAGTTAAATATAATAAACTATCAATCATACCTCGATACTTACGCTGATCGACAGGTTTGCCACTTTCATCAGCATCAAGCTTTGTAGATGTAGCCATAGGCGTCCCGATTGGCTTTACATTCTCGAAGTCATACTTTTTCAGTATGTCCTTCGTGTACTTAGCTTGGTTGATGAATGTTCCGATCGAGTGTTGTTTGATTTGCAGTCCTAGGAAGAAGTTCAGCTCTCCCATCATACTCATCTCAAATTCACTCTGCATACACTTGGCAAAATCTTGACAGAGTTTTTTATTAGTAGAACCAAATATAATATCATCTACATAGATTTGCACTAGAAGTATATCATCATTCATGGATTTTATAAATAAAGTAGTATCAATCTTTCCTTTCGAAAATCCATTATCAAGTAAGAAGGCACTTAGGCGTTCATACCAAGCACGAGGTGCTTGTTTGAGTCCATAAAGTGCTTTCTTAAGCTTGAAGACGTGATCAGGTTTTTGAAAATCTTCAAAACCAGGGGGTTGTTTCACAAAAACCTCTTCTTTCAAAAATCCATTTAAAAATGCGCTTTTCACGTCCATTTGAAAAAGTTTAAAATCATTAAAACATGCAAATGTGCAAAACATGCGGATGGCTTCTAGTCTAGCAACAGGAGCATAGGTCCCATCATAATCAATTCCTTCTTCTTGATTATAACCTTGTGCAACTAGACGTGCTTTGTTCTTTTCACAGTCTGCACATACCATATCTCTCTTGAATGGAATTTCAGGGAGTCCTTTTACCAACTTCTTTATATTCAGACGTGAGATAGTATCCATGTTTGCATGTCCTAGTCTCATGTGCCATAGCCAGCATTTATCTTGATTGGCTACTAGGCATCTTCCTGCATTATTAGTATTCTCCAAAAAGAAAACATAAATGTTGTCTTCTCTAATCCTTTTATATACGGGATCACCAGATGACATATCATATATGGTACATTTATCTTTCACAAAATTGATACCATAACCATTATCTGGCAAATGACTTATGCTCAATAGGTTATGTTTCAATTCAGTTACTAGACAAACATCCTTTATTATTGGATAAGGAGAAATACCTACAGTACCTTTACCTATTATATCACCTCTCAAGTTGTTTCCGAAGGAGACGTATCCTTCTTTCTTCATCGATAGCATAGCGAATAAGGATGCATCACCAGTCATGTGTCGCGAACATCCGCTATCGAGAATCCATTTGCTTTTAGCATGAGAGGGTTGAGGGTCCACCTACAAGACAAGTAGATGAATCCTTTGGTACCCATTTTCTGAAGGGTCCACACAGATTAGCTTTAGGTCTCCAGACTAAAGTATGGTTGTCAACAAGCTTTCTTGGAAGACAATATTGTGATATGTGTCCGTGCGTACCACAATATGTGCAAGTCAGTTTAGTGATAGAAACTATATTTGCAAGCTTGTTTTGTTTGGAGAACCTGTAAGTGAAAGCATGATGGTGTTCGTGTTTCTTCTGTGCTTTCTTGTGTTTAGTCCTTCTAGGTGTATGCTTCGCATTAGGACTAATCTTAGGCTGTGTCATAGGTATTGCCTGTTTGCCTAACTTGATTTCTAACTTTTTAGAAATCGCAATAGACTCTTCGTATCTAGCAGTCATATCAAGGAGTCTTTGTTCAGTTACTAGGTACATCTTCTTCTCTATGTCATAAAGCTTTTGTACTTTGACATAGTCCCTTTCTTTCTTTTCAATATTGAGGATAGCCTCATGATAGTCTGCCTTAAGTTTGGCTATCTCTTCCGTGTTACCGGTAGTAGATGTCTCTTTAATATCTTCAATTAGATTAGACAGTCTAGCTATCTCGGTTGTGTGTGCCTTAATCTCTTTTCGAGATTGCTTATACTTGTCGAGCACAGTTTTGTGATCTTCAAGTAGTTCGCTAAAGGCGTTCTCTAGTTCATCGAAAGTAAAATCATCAAATAAAGGGTTAGATGATACCTTTTCAAATGCCATGAGACAAACATTTGCATTACTGCAGGGTCTGTCTTATTCTTCTGAGTCACTGGCATCGCTTTCGTGCCAGATGCTTGTGTTCGCATACTTTCGACCAGATGTAGCTTTTCTGCTTGATCTTGATCTATCGTATGGACTACTTTTCTTGGTGGTTGGACAGTCCTTCTTCATATGCCCTGATTTCTTGCATCCAAAGCATATAGTTTCATCTTCGTTGCTTTCTTGAATGTCTTTCTTCTTTCTGCTTGTGAACTTTAGATATTTTTTGAAGTTCTTCACAAGTAGGGCTCGTTCATCACCACTTGACGATTCTTCATCGGAATCGTTGTATGTTGATTTTCTTGCTTGAGCTTTGAAGGCAATAGTTTTCTCCTTTGGTGTTGCTTCTTCAAATTCTTGCAAGTCGAGTTCATGGGTCATGAGTTTGCCCATCAGTGTTTCCAGAGTCATAGTGGTGAGATCGTTTCCTTCAATGATTGCTGTGGCTTTTGGATTCCAGTTCTTTGTTAGAGCCCGCAGCACTTTTCTGATCTTCTCGTGATTACTGTAATCCTTACTAAGAGATTGTAGAGGATTAGTTATATCAAGGAAACGAGTAAACATCTGTGTAATTGACTCACTGGGTTTCATCTTAAAAGATTCATACTCCTGTGTCAGTCTACTAATTTTGGATTCCTTTACTTGGAAAGTCCCTTCATGGGTTACCTCAAGGAGTTTCCAAATTTTGTGAGACGTCTTACAGGTTGAAACTCTGTTGAACTCGGTTTTGTCAATTGCACAGAATAGTGCATTGATGGCACGAGCATCAAGGCTAGCTTTAGCCTTTTCAGCTTCAGTGTACTTATCATGGGTCTTTTCAACCAGCTGGCCTTCAACCACTGTTGGGGATGGTTTCTTATAACCATCAATGACTATTGACCATAGATCAAAGTCGAGAGACTTTAGAAAGAAAGTCATCCGTGTTTTCCAGTATGTGTAATTTGTTCCATCAAATAGGGGAGGTCTATTTGTGGATTGCCCTTCACCGTTGAATATAGATTTCACGGCTGCCATATATACTCTCTAAGGTATGTTATATAAGAATATAACCCGCTCTGATACCAATTGTAGGACCGTTGAACACCTCTAGAGGGGGGGTGAATAGAGTGCGTGTGTGCAGCGGAATATAATTACCAATTAAAAATTTAAACTATGGCAGATATATATGAGACAGTAAATAGAGATAGAGAATTCAAACTTAGTGACACGGCGATATATACTGTTATCCCTCTGAGAGGACTAATCCAGTCTCGAGTACTCTTGCTCGATGTTAATCCACTATGGCACAAGCTTTAACTGAGAGCTTGCAGTCTCTTACAACACCGTGCTTGGTGACGAGCGCACGACCAGCTCCACAACACACACCGTGCTTGGTGACGAGCGCACGACCAGCTCCATAACAGGAAAACTTGTTGAAACTTGGAATGACCTCTTTACAACTCTTGAGTAACCAAAAGACTCTAAATCAACTCTGATAGTACTGGCTTTTGGCTAAGAGATGTATAGGTGAGATTTGAAAATCTTAGATCGTTTGAAAACACTTGAGTAGAAGAGAAGAGAGAAATGAATTGATGATTTGAAATGAAAAGTTCTTCTCTATTTATAGGTGTTTTCTCCAACCGAACTCGGGCAGAACTCGGACAGAGTTCGGATGCAAATATCTCGCAAAGAGACGTTACTCGCTGATTTGGAGGCAACAGAAGTTTGAATAATTTTTGACCGAACTCGGTCAGAGTTCGGACCGAACTCGGGCCGAACTCGGTTACGAGTTCTGTCAGGAGATATTTGAAAATCATTTGCAAAAACAGTTTTCAAATTTGTTTTTGGTTATTTGTAAAATTATTTTGAAAGACTATTTTCAAAATATGTTTTTGAAATATTTGTAAACGAAAATACGAATGGTAAATAGGTAGGCTTTTGGAATGTGGACAATTTTAACCCTAAGCCAGTATTACCACAATTGATTTTACAGAATAAATCCTAGACTCAATAAAATATAAAATACAAAATAAAATGAGAAATGAGTCTTCTGAAGATTTGATGATATTGACGCTTTGATTGATGCGGTACATCGTCCGTTGATTTCATAAATCCTGAAATGATTAGCAGCATTTCCTATATTTTGTGTATTGACTAAAGTGTATGTTGATTATCGAAATCGGGTGTGACCATGGAATGGGCCAACAGCATTGAATTCATCATTTCTGTTAATGTTCGGTTCTTCCTCTTTGCTACTCCGTTGGATTGAGGAGAATATGGAGCAGTAGTTTCGCATATGATTCCATGTTCTTTGCAGAACGATACAAAGTCATGAGACCTGTACTCTCCTCCTCGATCACTTCTCAACCTCTTGAGTTGTTGTCCAGTCTGCTGTTCAGCTTCAGCCCTGAACTCTTCGAACTTCTCGAAAGCTTCGTCTTTAGTCTTGAGCAAGTAGACGAACGCGTATTTTGAGAAGTCGTCGATGAAGGTTATGAAATACTTCATCCCGGCCTTCGTGGAGAAATGTTTGAAGTCACAGATATCGGAGTGTACCAACTCCAGAAGATCTGTGCTTCGATTGACCCGATGAAAGGGTTTCCTTGTGATCTTCGTCTGAGCACACACTTCACACTTATCCACCTTACCCCTACATTTGGAGATAAGTCCTAGACTAAACATTTTGTTAATTCTTTTATAATGAACATGTCCTAGTCTATTATGCCACAACTCAAGAAAGTAATCAGAAAATACAACTGCATTAATGTCATTAAACTGGTTGACAAACCGAATTTTAAACATTTCTTTGGTTTGATAAGCCTTCCCGAAGTATGTTTCCTTCTTGGACATCACCATCTGACCAGCATTGATGTCCATCCTCAAGCCTGCGTTGCAGAGCAGGCTCCCAGAGATCAGGTTCTTTGGCAATCACCGGAACATGTTTCACACCTTGAAGCATCAGAGTGTTCCCAGAAGTGAGTTTCAGCTCCATAGTCCCGATCCCCAGAACTTCAGCTTGGGCCTGGTTTGCCATGACAACCTTCTCAGATATCGGCTGGTACGTGACGAACTATTCCTTACCAGAACAGACATGACAAGTCGCACCAGTGTCTATCCACCAGTCAGAGTCAACCCCTACAGTTGTGACCTGTGCGATCATAGCAACAATGTTAGAAACCAATGAAACCTTACTAGGCTCACCTTTCTCTGATTGTTTAGGCTTGGATCTGCATTCACTCTTGTAGTGGCCTTACTTTCCACAATTGAAACAAGTCACGTGGGACTTGGACTTCTGTTGCTTGAATGAAGGACTCTTCACTTTTAGATTAGTGAAGTCCTTCTTCTTGTGATGAGAAGCCGCCTGCTTCCCCTTGGGATCTCTCGTCTGTACTAGATTGGCCTTATAGCCAACTGTTTGGACAAAGTGTCCATCTTCTGTTGGGAACGCATCTCGTCCTCAACATGGATCTCTTGAAGTAGATCTCCCAAGCTAATGTCTAGCTTCTTTCTGAGCATCCTTGCATAGAAGGTACTCCATCCAGTAGGAAGTTTTGAGACGATCCCTCCAACGACAAACTTGTCGGAAAGGGGCATCTCTTCGTCTTCCAGTTTCTGACGCAGCTTCAGAAATTCCTTCACCTGTGGCAACATGGACTTCTCGTCCTCAAAGAGCAATTTGTGATATTTTTCAACCACAAACATCTTGCTCTTGTGCCTGTCTTCTTCATATAGTTTTTTCACAGACTCCCATATGTCTCTGGCAAATTCCTTCTTCGAGTAGGATTCTGCCAGGGAATCCTCCATAGCATTCAGGATGAGAAGCCTGCAGATGCTATTTTCTCTTCTCCATTTGGCCAGGAGTTTGGTAGCCGCATTGATAGCGGCAGTAGACCCAGTGTCTGGAACATAAGGTTCTTCCTCCAACAGTACATGATCAACGTCTTTGAGTTGAAGAGTTAGATAAACCTTCCTCTTCCAGACTTGATAATGCTCTCCATCGAACTTTTTCAACTTACAGTAGTCCGATTGGACGAGCGAAGCATTAATATTTTCCATTTACCAGAATCTTGCTTTGAGATTGTTACTCCCGGGATTTGACCAAAGATGAAAAAACTGATACAATCGAGATCTGAGAGTCACACAAAAACTTTGCAGTGATCAAACTCAAGATCTACGATGATAGAAAAAGCCAAATAGCCATATTACAATATAAAGGAGGAAAATAGAGAAGAGAAGATATCTCGTTCTTCCTTGCAAACGTGTTACAATTGGGACAGAACGAGTTACAATAATCTAGAGAAAGATGAGATGAAGAAAAGTTGATGGGGGTGTCAAAACACCGTTGCTCAAAGTAAGATTTGTCCCACACGAATTGCTTCAAGGAACCAGCAAGTTGAAGAACTTGTGGAACGCTCGAAGTCACCTCTGTTTTGACTCCTCGGATGGACTTGCAATGGCGGCAGCAGCTCCCTCTCTCTCTCTCTCTCTCTCTCTCTTTTCTGACTTATAAAATTCGTAGTGGTACACAAAGGAGGCCAGAAGAGAGTATACATAGAGAGAGGGTGGAAACCCTAGCCGCCTCTTCAGTTATGGAAAGATTGAATCAAATCACACAAAGATAGCAACGAAATTAATTCAAATCCTACAAAGATAGGAACGAAATTAATTCAAATCCCACAAAAAGTGGATCTGAACTAATCGCATTGAATCAGCCTTTCCATAAATGACTTGAAGCCTACACAGTCAGCGGAGCCCTCCATGCGGCATCAGCAGCAGCCTGGCAGCATGGCCGCATGAGCCGCATGGCCTTAAGTGCCGCATGGACCGCATGGCTGCTGACGTGCTAAGTGAGCCAACAAAACGCCACATTATGCCTCATGATCCCATCAGCCCATGAGCCCGAGCCGCTAAGCCCCTTTGGGGCTTAGCTCCAAATGGAATTAATCCAAAAGAATGACCAAAGCATTAATGCTAAATCCTTGGAGCCTTATTCTTACCTTCTAGTAAAATCACCTACATGGTTCCCTCCTTAGGGTCACCACCCCATGTGCATCTCTCAACAACATAACCAAGTATATATGTTGAGATAACTCATGGTGCTTTTCCGATGTGAGACTAAACTTTTACAAGGCATGTTAAGAGCAAGCTCTCTCCATGTAAAGAAAGCACAAAATATATATATATATATATATATATATATATATATATATATATATATATATATATATTATTAACACAAAATACTCCATATTTTATTTCATAAGAAGAAAAGCCGAAGCTATTCAAGTATACCAGAAGGCATTCCCCATTTTCTTCTTATGGAATAAAATGGAGAGTGTTTTGTGTTAAAATATATATATATATATATTTTTTTTGTTAAAATATATATATTTTGTTAAAATATATATATTTTTTGTTAAAATATATGTTTTGTGTTAAAATATATATATATATATATATATATATATATATATATATATATATATATATATATATATATATATACAAACACGAACACGAATTGTAGTTAAAAAAATAACACATTTTAAATTAACCATATAAGTTTAGGCTAATTATAAGGGCACATGTTTATTTACTCGGGACTAGCCAGGATTAGGGCAAGCCAGGCTTTGAGGAACTTTTACTCGGACTGTCCAAATTTTTCATTCAGGGGGCTGTCCAAATCCCACAGCCCCCCCAAACCCGAAAAATCACTCTCATTTCAAATTTTCACTCTCTCTTCACAAACCTTAGCTTTCTTTTTCTTCTATCCATCTTCTTCTTCTCCACCATTTTCATTCTCACATCTCCATCAAAACCCTAGTTTTTTTTCATCATCATCATCTTCTTCTTCTCCACCATTTCCATCATCACCATCTCCATCAAAACCCTAGTTTCCTTCTCTTTTCCAATTTCGATGGCACCAAAAAAATTAAATAAACCCTAAAATGCATGAAAATAAAGGTTAAATACTTCTTTCCTCACGAAGAATGCATGAAAATAAATCCTAAAATGCATATTTCACTCTATTATCAAGATTGAAATAAACCCTAACATGTTTTTTTTTAATTCGAGAATTTCGACTTTAGGACTGCCAGAAATTGTGGCAGTCCTGAAAGGAACTTGCTGTACAGCAAGTATCTTTCAGGACTGTCTCAATTTCTGGCAGTCCTCAATATGTCTAGGACTGCCAGAAATTGTGGCAGTCCTGCTGTAAAGCATGTCCCTTTCAGGACTGCCATAATTTCTGGCAGTCCTCATTACTTCTAGGACTGCCAGAAATTGTGGCAGTCCCGTTGTACATCGAGTCTATTTCAAGACTGCCACAATTCCTGGCAGTGCTCATTACTTCTAGGACTGCCAACAATTGTGGCAGTCCTGTTGTACATCGAGATTATTTCAAGACTGCCACAATTTCTGGCAGTCCTCAATACTTTTAGGACTGTCAGAAATTGTGGCAGTCCTGATATGAACCCAATTATTCTACAACTAGGATTTCTTCCATAGTTTTCTTCTACAACTAGAATTTCATGCATAATTCTTCTATTAATAAAGAAAAATTGGTTAATAGACTAATAGATTAATAGATTTGATAGATTTGATAACCCAATTTCTTCTACAACTAGGGTTTCATCCATAATAACCAAACAAGAAGAAGAAAAATAAAGTAGGGTTTGGAGAAAGAGATCTGAGAAATTAGAAGAGAGCAAAAAATTAAAATAAACTAGGTTTGCAAAAATTGACGTTCTTGTTCTTGTTTTTTTTTTCCTTGTTGTTCTTCTTCTTCTTGTGAGGAATGGAGAGTGAGGAAAGAAACAAAAATTATAACACTTATCTTTTATACCTACCACTTGGATAGCCCTGAGTAATTTTTTCAGTGGCAAACTTATAAATAATGAAAAACTAACATTTGGACAGCCCTGAATAAAATGTGCTGTGTCCTTATAATTTACCTAAGTTTAATATGTTATGGTAAGTAGTAACAGCTGAAGATGGCTCTTCGTTTAGTCCGTAAGCCAAGCTTGAATTTTGTAGGTCTCCACAAATGACCGACCTACATAAAAGGGATGGAAAACATGACAAACGTGTTATGTTACAAGCTGTTTATCCTCATACCATGCTCAATGATCAGCCATTCAACTCTTTATGTACCTATATGATTGCATGTTAATGAATTTTAACATATTAGATTTTTATATTTTGAATGCATATACAAAATTCACGAGTTCCAGGCTTTCTCGTCTCCAGGTACTAAATGTAACAGAAAATTTCATAAGGGGACACACTTTAGAAGAATTATAGAGTAGTAAAATTTTTACAAAATAGCATAGATAGGGGGATGGGACACGACCTTTGTTGGCGAACTTTGAAAAATCAGAAATATGTCAACTAAGTTGGCGTATTTTTTAGGAAATGTGTCATCTGAGTTGGCACACTCTGGAATTGATTTCGAGAGTACATCATCAACTTCTTGACGCTCTATTTTTTCTTTCAAAATCCAAAGAAAAGTAAAACTATCAGCATCTAGGTGGGAATGTATGCATCTTACTATAAAAATAAGTCATATTAGCGACATATTCAGTTACCTCAGTACCAGATGTCGCTAAATTCTAAAAATTTAGCGACTCCAATGGAAGATGTCAATGTTTGCTACGTCCTACAACGAGTTGCGACTACTGTTAGATAATATGGAAATAGACGTCGCTCCAAAATTTTAATAACATCGACATAGCGACGTCTTGCAATACAATTTGTTAAAATTTTAAAAGAAAATTTTTGAGTGGCACCCCACTTTCTTTAGTTTTATTTAAGGTGCACCCCACAACTTTACACTATTGTAATTCATCCCCCACTTTTGACGGTTTACGTCCAAAATGGACGGTCAACTAGGTTAACCCAAATTTTTTGACAAAAATACCCCCCGACCAGTTGTCTTCTTCCCCGTCTCTCGCCACCCCCCTCGCCGACCACGCCTGCCCCCCACCACCACCACCATCACCACCTCCACCACCATCATTTTCACCAACAGCACCATCACTACCGCCGCCGCCCCCCCCCCCCCCCCCCCACCCCGCTCCGCCGCGCCCTAGCTCCGCCCCCCTCCCTCTCCATCACCAGCACCACCTCCGTCGCGCCCCCGCCTCGCCGCGCCCTAGCTCCGCCCACCTCCCTCTCCATCACCAGCACCTTCACCAACCCCACCATCACCACCACCACTGCTTCTCCCCCCTCCCCGACCTCGCCGCGGCGAGGTCGGAGAGGTGGGGGGGGGGGGCGGAGCAGCGGCGAGGTCGGGGAGGGGGGAGCAGCAGCGAGGTCGGGGAGGGGTGCATCAGCTAGGTCGGGGAGGGGGCGGAACAGCGGCGAGGTCGGAGAGGGGTGGTGGCAGCGACGAGGTCGGGGAGGGGGGAGCGACGACGAGGTCGGGGGGGAGCAGCGGCAAGAGACACGGGGAAGAAGACAACAATACTAGACATGACAGAACTCCATCTATCAATCACGGTCAAACAATCAGTACGGCTTAATACATTAACTAACTAGAGTTATCACAATCCTAATTACTAACTTATGCAATTTGAGAATTTTTGTACTGTACATGTCCTATCGCCTGTCCAAGCTACCCAAATACCGAAAAAAAATATACCAGATGCACCACCCGAGAGATGTGCTCCTAATGACAAACATCACACAACGATGAGCTCGCATAAAGTCCACGTATATGTATCATGGATGGTGAGCTGGAAGTGTGCCCCTCATGATGGAGAGCTCCAATCATAAAAACAACACAAAAAAATATTGCTGAGATATAGGACTGCATGCACCTGAAGATTCCCCCTCCTAGTGCTGCACATACTCAAGCTAGTTGTTAATCCTTGAACATTTTTACGTCGGATTCTAGGTGTGGCATTGTGCAGAATCCATTCTAGACATGATAACCCCCTCAGGGATATACAAGACTGGATAGGACAAGACACGATGCAGTATAACAAGTCACAATAGGAACACAAGAAAAATGAAACAAAAGTATGCTACGACAAGCCACTAGCAAGACAAGACAAGAATTATGAGTGCACTATGACGAGTCACTATCATACAAGCAAGATAAGATAATAATTAAGAGTGCGCTACAACGAGCCACTATCAAGCAAATAAGATAATATGTGCTACTATGAGCCATACAGAAATCAGGACAAAAGCATGTACGTGACAAGCAAGGGTAGCAACTACGTGCTCAAGCAACCATGATCTGGACTAGATTTGGCATGAACAATATTGTAATAAATTTGGACATATAAGTAATACTCAGTATGAAAACATGTCATGGCACATACAAAAAAAATGATGTACAAGAAGAAATCATAAAACATAGATAAAATCAAGAAATACAGAACTTGGGTGTCCTGACAGTATACCGGTAGTATACTCCAGTATATCAGCGATATGTTGGTCTAAGACCACAACAAAACTCTCTGTCGCAAAAATGTGAAGCACTAAAATACCGTCGGTACTGACCAGTATACCCGTGGTATGGTGATAAATAGGCCACATAAACTCTCTGTGACAAAAATGGGTTAAACTGGTATATTCTCAATATAATAGAGTACACCATCAATATGTCGTTTATAGGCCGAACTCTTAGTAAAATACAGGAAATCAAATTTTTCAGAACCGAAAATATGTCCAGAAATCCACCAAAAACAAGTCTAGCAAGAAATCGATACTACGGTAAGTCTCATATAGCATATAGATTAAGTCTCATGGTGGTAACTCGTATACCACTTCCGATACCGAGTTTTCCAACTAAGTAAAATAACAAGACTGCAGTAAATCAAAATTTAGCGCAAATCAAATTCCGAAACATACAACTAGACGAGAATCATGAGAGAAACATATTTAGCAAAACATGTATTGGATAATACTGAACATTCAATACCAAAGAAAATGGAAACAACAATAAAGCAATATTGTTCAATAGATCGGCAAGATGTACATACCTAAAAACGAGCTTCCAGTCCAAATCTTCTACTCCACCACCAAAACGGGTTCAGAAACCACACTCTTAGGCCTCAAGGCAAAGCTCCATGCTCTCAAAAAAATGGAGATGAAATTAAGAGAGAGAAAGAAAAAAGAGAGTAAAAAATCAAATTAAACCGAAGGGGTATATAAAGAGGGGGTGAATTAATCATGACCGTCGGATCTACCTCGTCAGCAATTCACGACTCGATCCGATCGAACTCATACATCCATAAAAAAACCAAGAAATCAATGGTTAAAAGAATGCTTCAGAAACAATAAACCAATAGACTATAGAGCGTATCAGACACTATTCAAGGCATGCATCGTCATGTAGTCGGAGAGTCGTCGAAGGTTCGGCAATACGACGAAAGAAAAATATAGCGAACTGTTTACCGACGTCCAAAATCTTTCCTATATCCGTCACCTAGATGTCACTAATCATGTTTAACGGCATCGAGATGACGAATCCGTCCGTTGCTACAGTCATGTATTTTTGTATTGCATGAACTATTTTGGTCCACTACATGTAGCGGAATCGTGTTTGCGTGTATATAGATTTCAATGGTCGACATTCAAAATATTAGTTGTGCAGGTCTCCGAGTTGGAACATGTAAACCCCCTAATTTTATAGAATTTGTATTATAAATTTTATTGATTATTCTTAATATTTCCTTATTTATTAAATAGCTTAATAATTATTTATATGATTTCTTATATATTAAAAACAAGTGAGTGAATATTATTTTAGGGTACTTCTTGCACAAAAGTTTTACTAAAATATACTTAACAAGTATTTAGTGAGTTTTAGAATTTATGAGATTTTTTATAAATTTTTCTAGGTATATTTGAGTGTATATTGATATACTTATATGTATAGGTTTTATATAAAGAGAAAAAATAGGAATTTCTCGAGAGTTATTGAATAACACGCAAGATGCCAAACCCAACCCAGGCCCGACCCCCTTGTCCGCTGAAGCTAGGATATGAGAGATTCAAAAATTTGAATCTTTCAAAACTTTAAACCAAGTCCTTCCGAAGAAAATTGTATAATCCCTGGAGGATTCATGGGAATCAACCCTCAAATCTGAATCAAACCCCGATTCGAAGTCGAATTTAATTAGGATTTAAACGCGGGTATATATAGAACCCATGGTTAGAAACTCTTCAAAAACCCTAAGAAAACTCCACCTAGAAGCTTTGCACGACGACCATAGCATCCCTCTGACCTAGGCGAACACCCCCGACCACCTTCAACCGTCACGCGCTCGCCACAGCGCCGCCAGCATCGCCGGACCGGCCCCAAGAACAGAGAGGCTCTGTTTCAGCCGTTGTAAGGTACCTCTCTACGCGATCAAATTTCTCTCTAGTTTCTATGTTTTTTTTGATTTTGTATACCCCTCTGGAAAGCCTGCATATCCCACTAGAATCCCCAGCAATTAGAATTTATGGAAATCCATCGAATCGCTCGTAAAATTGAGACGAACTCGGCCAAAAACTGTTTTCAGAAACAGTTAAGGATTGTCCCAAACCCCCAACTTGGAAGACGTTTTTTGAACTAAATACTAGAAATTTTGAAAACCTAAGTTGAAACAGTGAAAGACAACATATAGGGATTCAAACCCTTCAGATAGATTAATTTTTCATATATTGTGCAGAAATTTATTCGTCCCTAAAGATCAAGAAAAACTGTTTTTAAAACTGTAGAATTTTTGGAAATTCTTTTCGATACGGTGTGCGCTCCGACAAAACGGACAACATGGTCGCAATCCATAAGCATCGAAAGACGCGTATGAATATTGTTGAAGTGTAGGATTCGACGGAACTCAATTTCGTCGACTGTACGTGACGAAATCGAGGCTGATCGGTCGAGATACCCCGTATCGGCCCCTTTAGAAACTATATCATAACTTTGTGTACATTCATCATTTCAAGATGAAACTTGCATCAATAGGACTGTATTGTTTTTTTGGTTATGTATGCCAAGTTTGGTCCGATTCTGAGATGGTCGACCAGAATGCCACTTTGGCGGGCCTGCGACTCGATATAATGGACAAAATTGTGCACGGCCCACCGGAATCCAACTTTGGATACATGTTTGGGTTTGTATCATCAAAAAAGTTCGGTAGACATATAGTTTGACGACTTTAGAGACCATAGGTACTAGCATACTTTTCGGTACAAAACGGGTCCAATACTGAATATCGTTTTGGTCCGAATTTATAATTTTGTCCCTGTATCCAGAATTGAACTTTTGGACAGAAATTTTTGGACATATCTTTTATACCAAAAATGTTCATGATATTTATTTCAGCATTCAGAGTCGTTTGCGGGATTTGACTTTGTGTGCTACCATTCTGAGTACTTGACTTCTTGTTATTGTGTACCACCCTCATGCAAGATACCTTGCCGTTATACTCTGTCTTTTATTGCTATTTTATTTCTGCTATTTATATTCAGTTTATACTTATACTGCTTGCTTTATCTCACTGCGCATCCAAGTCATACTTGGGTGCAAGCGACTGTATTAATCATTTTATTCTTTTATTTCCTTCTGCATTGACGTAGTATTAGTTGACTACCACTGTGATGAGGTATTGTTATATCTCATATAGCCTTGACACATGCTTTATCATGAGTTGTGAGTCACATGTAGGACACGGACTCGCGTAGTCGGCTGGCCACCGATACATATGAAACGTGCGACGATTAAGAATAACTGCCAATAGATTTGTATGATTAGAAGACTTAGCAGTTATTAGAGATTCATATGAGTCATGGAGATGACAATACTAGACATTGGGTGGGGAGAACAATACCTTGACGTACGGGCCACTTCTGCACTTCCTTGATTACCCTGTAAGCTCCGTCAAAGACAGAGGTTATTAATGCCCTCTGACGTTCACTGAGCATTATGGGCGTACCCCTATATTGATGCCCTCTGACGTTTCTCGGACTGTTACGGACGTAGGCTACTGATACCCTATAGGGGAACCAAGTCAATCCTATTATAGCCAGAAGGCCCTTGCGTCGGAGGTTTGTTCTTAACTGCATATCACTATAGAACGGTTAAGCATCCTATTGCGTACATCTTTTTATTTATTATATATCATAGTTTATATGGCATATTATTTTTTTGTATCTTGTTACGTCCTGTTGAGGACCTGGTGAATTCTCCCGGCTTAGACGATTTCTTCCAGGAGTATGATTCTGCTCTCGATCCATCCTTCGCAGACGATGAGGCACCACCTTTCGAGATTTAGCTCTTTACCTATGATATGAGACTTTGTAGTAGACATCTTTTACTATTTCTTTTATTTCTATTTGAAGAGGTGGACTCCAGTTTGAGATTATTATCGTAGCTGTTTGGTAGTGGATCTGTTTCCACCCGGCTGCATATTTGACTCATTTATTTATCTATTCTGGACTATTATTTTTTTGTGTGCCGTGGATGAGATTAGTTATTCTGTGCTGTGGCGCATGATTATTATTTCTTACACTTTATGTATACATATGAGGCTTCCATATATTGGCGTATTCTTCGTATGTATGCAGCTGGCATGTCTATGTTCTTAGTCCCATATATTATGGGACTAGGGCGTTACATATTTTTATGGTGGCCCATGCAGGTCAAAAAATATTGTTAGGTTACATGACTGTGTAACACCACTTTTCTAAAATGAGGGTAATTTTGAACTTTTGTAAAAGTTTATTATTTAATAATAGGATTTATGATTTGTGGGAATTTTTAATTAATATAATACTATTTAAAATTGGTGAATTATAATTTTGATGTGTTAGATAGTGAACTCTAGAACTGTTGAGCCTAGAGACTAACCATGACCATGGGGACCTAACCATGTGATTAGAATGACTATTTATAACTTTTTAGGCTAAGGGTATTTTGGTTATTTTGTGACTTTTGAATTATTTAGGATTTTGATTAATTGGTGAATTTTAGATTATTTTAATAAAATTTAAATTGATGTATTATAATTTTGGTCATTTTTCATATTTTAATATTTTGGAATTTTTTATATTTTTAATATTATTTTTATTGGATTTGTTTAGTCGGGTTTGAGTTTCATCTCGTTCCGACTTGTATTGTGACCCGGATAGCTTAAACTCTAGATGGGACCCAATATTAAGTTAAGCATGGCTCATAAGACCCAACATTTAAGTTAGTTAATTAAACTAATTTCTATCATGTTAGAATGGTTAAGTTAGAGACTCAAAACTAGATCATTTTGACCCCAAACTTGAACCTAGTCTAGACTTAACCATATGAGACTAGAGAGGGACAATTAGGACATTTTTCGTTAGCCCTAATGGACACTTTATGACAGCCACCTTTAGGGAAGAATGATTCATTTCATTCATTACAATCTTGCCTCTTTTATTTTCATTTTGTTTTTCCCTAATTTTAGAGAGCCTTCCCATTGATTTGATCTCCAAATCAAATCATTCCTTCACCAAACCTTTCCTCAATCATTCCCATTCTCCAAAAGAAGGGTGCTACCAAGGATTGGAAGAGGAGTGCAAGGAGGAGTGTCCACTTTGAGGGATCTTCGTATCGGAGCCGTGTCCTAAAGGATTTTATTGGGATTACACTCCCAATAGGTAAAACCCATCCTCTAAATCGATTTTCTTTGCATATAAATTAGTTTTGAATCCGTAGGATCCATTCTCATGCATGTGTCCCATTTAGATTCAAATTTGAGGCCATTTGGAGCTCTCTTGAGGATTTTAGATATGTGTCTTGTGTCCTACTTGATAGATCCCAAATCAGGACACCCCATGTGTATGCATGTATGATAATAGTTTAAATAGATATTTAAATTCAGTTTTAGAATGGTTAGAGAGTGGATTGATCTTAGTTAGGATGGTTAGAATGAGTTTCATTTGGATACCTATGTTTGTATCCAAGTATTTTGGCCTATATGTGTTCTTTTGTCCAAAACAACTCAAATTCGTCATAATATTCATCCACTTTTTTTATTAACCAAAGCAACTTAGAAAAATCATAACTTTTAGCTTAGAACTTCGATTTATCTCCCATTTTTTTAAAAGAACCGTATCAAAGTTTGCTTTCCAAATATATATTTTAATAAGCCAAATTCCTTATGTAACTTTCTGTAAAATTATTTGAGTGTCAGCTGTACGAAAGACGAACGTGTTTCAGTATTTTTGCGATTTCGGGAGCTTCCGGACACGAAAATACGATCCTTTAAAGTTTCGAAAAGCTAACACGAAGGGCTACAACATACTTTAATCCTAGAATTTAGTAGAGGCCCAATTGGTACAGTATTGGTTTTAAGTAGAAGAGTAAATATACGATATATGCATTTTATATAACCTATGAGCCTATGTAGTATGGATATTAAATGAATATAGAGTATGTAATACATGATATGTTAGATGAATGAAATGATATATATATGATATATATCCTCTTTACATTAATGTATATATATGGTTGAATGCAAGCATGTAGGAATGCAATTAATATAATGTATCTAAGCAATGCATAAATGCATGAATGAAAGAATGATATACAATGTATGCATAAAAGTATATAATGAATGCAAGATATGAATGCAAGGTATACATGTAATGATAGATATGAATGCATAATATATAAATAATATAATACAATATACAATGATAGCATGTATGGTAATGTAGAATATATGATGCAAACATGTATATGTCCACTGTTTTTCCTTTTTCTTACATTTTCCTTCCCTTCCCTTTCTTTTTCAGTTTTTCCCCCTTTTTTTCTCTTCTATTTTTACATGTTGTATACAATGTATATAATGTATAGATGCATGTAAGTATGTAATATGCATGAATGACATGTATGTAATAAAAATAAGTATATGTATGCAACTTAATAATATGTGAATGGATATAATGCATGAACTGAAATATGCATGCATATGGGATATGAATGAATGTATAAATGCATGAATGAATGTCATATATGAATGAATCAATCAATCAAAGGTATAAGTAAAATATAATGCATTGTAATGAATGTTAACATATATAATGTATAAAAGTATGTATGTAAATGTGCATGAATGTATATATCTATGTAACTATGTAAATATGCATGATGTAACATATGCCTATATATATAAATATGTATGTAATGTGGATATGCATGTATGTATGAAGGTATGTATTTATATATATTATCTATTTTATATTATGCATTGTTGCGGTTCACATTGTCTTATGATTGTGTGAGTGCTAGCCTAGGCTTGGTTAGGCCTAGTAAGACTTGTTAGACTTGTTTGGGCTAGGACTTGACCTTGTTGACCTAGTTGACCTAGTTTGACTAGTCTAGTTGACTAGAGTTGACCAAGAGTTGACTTTAGTCCAGTTTGACCCCAAACTTCATGTAGATGCATTGTAGCAGTCTGTTATATCATTTTAGACTTATGGTGACTTGTACTGTTCTATAGGAGACAGACACCACTCCTCGGATAGTAGATATTCTTAAGATACTCAGGATACAGACGAGTACATTCTCTGATCATTTTATATCCTGTTTAGAATTATTCTCCTGCTTTAAATTACTTTACATGATACTGTCACGTTGGTCACACGGATTAGTACCATATGGATCCCTTCTTGAGATGTTATCCCCTCAGGGAGCATCAGATACTACATGTTCTGTGCATTTCACTTACATTGTGTATCGCTATGCTTCATGGTTCATTGATCACATGTGACATGTACTCTTATGATCACAGAGTCTTCCTTGAATCACCCATTTATTGGTATTCCTAGAATCACCCATTTTTGGGCCTACTATGTATCACCCCTTGTGGGCCATTGCATGGATCATAACATAACCTGGCTGGTTCCTTGTGTATTGATTGGAGGTACGGGGGAGTAAAAGTGGACATGTGAATAATATCCAAGTAGTATCTCATCTGATCACCTCCGTAGTATCTCATCGGAATCTCCTATGCCATTCACATGTTTATAGTGTACTCTGACTCACTAGCCACTGTTAGTTCTCTACTTATAGTAGATATTTCTGTTACAGTTCTCTCTCTGTTTATATTCTATACTTTCTTCAGTTTCCTATATCTTACTTTACTGTATGATTATATTTTCTAACCTGCTATGAACTGTTGAGATGTATTGTGCTCGCTCTGTCTTGACTGGACCTGTTGAAAAATATTACAGAGGACGAGAAGAAGGCCTGTGTGGATACCTTCTACGGGATAGCCCTAGACGACACTTGTGAGCTGGACTCTCAGGAGGACCCAGCTCTAGCTGATGACATTACCCCTACTGCCTAGACTAGTTTAGTTAGGCTTTATTTCTGTCATCTGGGATCTGGATTGTATATATTCTTTCATACTCTGTAGTTGAGACCTTGTATTTCTGGATGTTTGCTGAGATGTTATCTTAGACACATAGACTCTTCGGATCTTCTGTATTTTATTTTGAGTTTTATATCATATCGTGCTTCTTCTTCCTTAGTTGTGATTGAGTTTACATTCTGCTATGTCACCCCCATTCGGGGAGTATAAACAGCTTTGCCTTATACTGTTAGATGCATTGAGACCTAGGACAGCGTTCTACCGCCGACACTGCGGCGTAGGCTGGACGTACCCACGTCTCGTGCCCTTACTCTAGGGTGCGGGTCGTGACAGACTGTGCCCAACAAGCCTGCATCTAGGAATATGAATAATATCTCATCCACAGCTTATTACCTCCTTTGACTTCAAAAAATTTCGAACTCTCTTTGATTGCTTGAACTGCCTCATGCTCTAATCTTTTCTAACGTAACCTTATCTTCGTGCCAGCAATATGAATCTACGAAGCAGACATACATCTGCCTTATTCGTCACATCTGGTGATGCATCTACCCAAGAGGAGCAGAATACTCCTACAACCCCGATGACCCCATATCAACTAGGAAGCCACAGACTACCAAGACTTCGTCGATGGTACATCAGGAGACCCAAGTACCCCCAGTCAGCCAGGTTGGACAGACCACTTCAGTGCCACCAGGAGGGAATGTACCACTACCACCACCATCCCCATTCCCTCAGTAGTTTCCACCACAGTCCGGACCTCAAATGCTACCTCCAGCGACTGATGGAAACCCTACTATCCCGTTCATTTATGCCATGATGTAAGCTCAGTTACAGCAGACTGAGATGATGAGCCAGAGCATGCTGGCAGCACTGACTAGACCCCCGCCTCCACCTCCGATATCGGTACCAGCACCAGCTCCACATCCTTATGAGGGTTCTTTTAAGAACTTCATGGAGATGAACCCCAAGCCCTTCAGAGGGAACGAGAAACCATTAGAGGTCTCTGTGTGGCTTATCAGCACGGAGAAGCTCTTGAAGGCGTCCCAGTTGCCAGCACATGATTAGATGACAGCAGTTGACTTACTCTTAGAAGACAGTGCTTACCACCAGTGGAAAGCTGAAGAAAGACGATTGGGCACTGGGATAACATGGAAGGAGTTCTACGATCACTACAAGAAAAATGATCATTTACGGCGCACAAAACGTGCCGTAAATGATCTTTTACGGCGTACATTTTGGTGCCGTAAAAGACCATGCCGTAAATGATCCTATTATTTACGGTGCGTTGAAGGACGTCGTAAATGTAAACAAATTAACGCCGTAATTTTTTTCACAGAATTTCGACAACCATTTACCACATATTTAGTGTGCCGTAATTTCTCTTTGTGCGCCGTAATAGATATTCGTGCAGGATCAAATACGGCGTATATATGCATGCCGTAATAGCTATTCCCGCGGGATCAAATACGGCGTACATTTTGATGTCGTAAAAGATATTTTTGACAAATTATGTTTACCATTAATGACATATGTAGCGGCCGTAAATAATTTTTGATAAAAAATTTCATCATCATATTATTATTATTATTATTATTATTATTATTATTATTATTATTATTGTTGTTATTATTACTATTATTATTATTATTATTATTATTATTATTATTATTATTATTATTTCCATACCAATCCCTATTTATTTAAACAAGGATATCAATGGTAAACAAAGTATATAACATAGCAAAATAAGTTAAAGAGATAGTTGACTTATATATAATCCCAATCAAACTACAAAAGTGAAAAGTAATTCAAATAAACCCAAGCACGTGAGATCATAAAAAATAATCGGATTCAGTAGACAAAATACATTAATAGCAACAAAAGACCATGCCAAAGTATATCATGACTTGCATGAACTAGAAAAACTATTGTAGTACTGAATTAAGAACAGTACAATATTTTAATACAAATTGAGCCTGTTTCATACTTTGCCCTTCTTTGTAAAAAAATGTAAATTGTTTTCTATGACAAATTTCAGCTCAAATGGTTGCAGAGGAGAATCTTTAAACACAACACAGATTTTTCCATTGATTGATAACCTGCACAAACACAAAATGTGTTTTAGTTCATTGTATCCAATTTGATGTATATATAAACACAACGATGAAGAAGGCTGCATAAACTAGCCAACTACATTTCCAGGTACCGAATGTTACATAAATATAACCTGCACAAACACAATTTTTTTTATTAATTGCCAACATCTGTCGTAGGGGTTGAGGGGTAGTCGGGTACATCTATTCAAATTGAACCAATTGACCAAAACATTACATTTAACCTTCATATTAAGGAAGTCTTAATTGAAAAATCATTAAAAAAAATTGACAAATTTATCATGGTCCATCTATGCAAGAGGAACCTCTGAGCTGGTGCCAACTTCCTAGACTAAGAAACCATACAAGTTTTTTTAGTGGATTGCAGGGAACTAATTTTACTAGTCATGTAAATTAAGATTGTGCAACCAAGGAGATGAGGAAAGATGATAATATTTTGATTACATAACTGCTTTCATTAAGGCTCAACATAAGTTTGCTTGACATTACAACAAAATATACATTGTGTATAGGACAAATTTGTATTGGCCCAATGGAATAAATCAAAAACTTTGTAAAGTAACGATCCTTCAAAGCATTATTCTCACAACATGCTATTCTAACTAGCCATAATACAATTGTTGACGAGCAGACAAACATAAAAACTTCTATAGCTGTAGTATACTTCCTCCTACTCATCAAATCTATTAAACTATAAACATGAGGAATTGCAACATGAACTCCGAAAACTATACAACTAGAGTTTGATATGAGAGGTATAATCCCAGCCAATTTGGTGTTGAACTCAGGAATGGTCTGTGCAGGTTGAATGTTTCACCTATGCACAGGAAAGTACATGGGACAGCATGGAATGATGTTGATTCCAACAGTAGGAGGGGTTCTTACATCGACCTACATTGGCACAAGTGAAGAAGAGTGCACAACAGTATTAGGAAAGGGTAGTCGGGGGCTGTTGGCATGTACAGGCTGTATAAGGAAGGAGATGGACTTGCCAATAGGGGTAGGTAATAGAGTAGTTTGTGTCGAGTAGAAGAATAGGTTTAGACTGAAACCCATTGGTGTTCAGATGTGGGTGTGGGTACCAAAACCTGTAGGTAATTGGCATTTCACAGATGGGTGTGTACAATTTGTGAAACCTGTAGGTAATATTGAATCACCATAAATTCTTAGGTAATGCAAAACTGGAAAGTGGTATCAACAAAAGTGGATCCCTTCATACGGTTCAGATACATATAAGGTTCATTAGAACACACAAGTAAGACCACAAGCATAGATGTGTCACCAAGTATTACTATGTTCGAATCAGAAGAATCAGACAAGCAGACCAATTTGCGACACAGACAACACCTACCAAAAATGCCAAATTTATCAAGTAAGCAATAACACCTATTTTACTAATTACGATGTTCAGTCCACATACTGACATATTATGATGAGAAAAATATCATATAGGATTCCAAGACAAACCTCACAAAGTATATGCCCACATTTCATTGTAGTCCAGATTTTGTTTTTAAACCTGTAGAAGAAAAAGAATCACATAGTTTAAGAAATGCTTAAAAATCACACATTTTTAGAAAAACTTGAGAATAATGCAGTTTTACCTCAAATAAAGAAGCCAAATCCAATTTCATGTATTTGATAGGACATGCAATCATACTTTGTTAAGCACAAGCAAGTTTACCGAACTCAGATGTTGGTCGATACAAAATTATTTTATCAATCACATCGCAAACCCAAACTTTCCAAAAATCATGGCCTAAAGGAACAAGATGGACCAATGCACTTGGATCTGTTGATGAAATTTCAGCGGTAGCAACAACTACTTCAGCAAGTGAAGGATTTATTTCATGGAAATGTTTGAACTAAATTTCATTCAATATTTATCAAAGAATACGAAAAGAAATTCTATATACAATGGTTTTCGACCATGTAATTCCACTAGTAGGCAATCCCTTCTGTGTCATGTTTCCTGCTCATAGATGTAAAGACAAGGAGCCATTGCGCTACAGAATAAATCAATAGTAGCCTTACAAGCATTTGTCTATAGGTGTTTATCCTTTTTTTTGTGCAACTCCTCTCTTCATTCTATTGAAACTCAGGGATGTTTTCATTGGGCAGGATTTTCAAAGAAGTTTCAGAGGGTCTTTTCTCTAATAAATTTTATATCGTGACTCATCTCGTTTCAAGCACTACTACAAGTAAGAACTCTCAGATATCTAGTATAAAGTTATGTAAACCTCATGTTGCAGTTCAAGGTCATCTGGATTATATTGGAGTTGAAATACATTTCACATGAGTTGCGGAGCATCTTTGCTTAGCTTTATATTTTTGTTACTTACTTATTTCTTAACATTTCGAGATTGAGGTTTTCCACTCTACCTTTCGGTGAATTTGTAACTTGTAATCATGGTTGGGCTTCAATTGTCAATATTTATTACGGAAAAGTATATTATCTTTTTGACACTAGATGCATGTATTACCGTCATCAATTTAGAACAATATTGAAGCAATCTTAGGTTTCTTCAAATACCTTTCTTGCTGTTTATATATATATATATTTTATATATATATATATATATATATATTTAAGAACACTAGAGTATTATTGATGTATCAGGCGCAAAATGTCGAAGCTTATACAAGTAAGCGCGATAAGTGCCAAAAGACAGAAATAAGAAGAGCAAAATAAGCCCGGAGCTAGGCAAGCTCGCAAGGCCAGGTCGGGCACGAGGTTAGGCCAGCGCCTTCCAGAAGCTGACCGGTGTGTGATGGCATCGTTTGCTAACTTTGGATATCTGCCTGAGGATTTCCCTTAGCATGGAGTTGTAGTTGTATGGACGCCCTTCGTACCGAAATTTGTTACGGTTCTTCCACAGCACCCAGATTCCAGCGGCTGCGACGATCTGATGCCCGTGAGACCTTCCCCAGGTAGGGAGAAGATCGTTGAAGCCACCAACCGGATGAGCTATGTCGTACCTTCCTGAAAGGCTGGACCAGATCTGCGTCGCGAGGTCTCCGATGATGAGGATATGTTCGGCAGTTTCGGTCTGATGGGATGTGCAGCAGTGGCAGCACGAGGCAAGGTTGAATCTAATGGAGGTTAGAGTATCATCGGTTGGGAGTTTTCTGCGTTGTGCTCTCCAGATCAGAACAGACCATTTGTTGGGGATACATGGCTGCCATAATGGGGCGATGAAAGGGGTCAGAGTGCCAATGCCTCTAGCCACAATCCTGACAGAGGCCAACGATAAGGCACCTCCGAAATTGGGGGACCATGTGAGGGTGTCCGGGCTGTCGCTGAGCAGCACATCCATGACGGCAAGGCGATTGGCGGCCTCCATCCCCAGCCAGTCAGTCACCCGGTCCCATATCCAGATTGAATCATTATCCCACAAATCACGAATCGAGCGATTGGGGGGAGGTCGGGGTTGGCTGAAGGATGGTATCTCTAATCCACCTCTCGTGGCACATCGATGAGCTTCTATTGCCTGGCTGTAGACGGATGAGGGGTTCAGCAAGGATGCGGCCGTGAAGGATGCATCTCCAGGTTGCATAGGATCTGGTATTAGTTATGGCAATCATAGAATAGGAGTTACGGATGTATTTGGCCTTCATGAAATGATTCCAAAGCGAGTTGTCCGAGCAAAGTTTACACCAAAGCTTTATGGAGCAGGCATCAACGATGTAATGAAGATGGCTAAATCCCACCCCTCCCTCGTCAGTCGGTTTGGCCATCGAGTCCCAATTGGCCCAGTGGTGTCTGTCCTTTCTATCATTGTGCCCCCGAAAGAAGATAGAGAAGAGGGATTCTAAAGAGGAGAGAACCTTCTTAGGAAGGAGCAAACGGCCAGGGTATATAGGGGAATGGAGGAGAGGACATGTATGATGAGGATCATTTTTTTGCCCGGCGAGAGGGTCGCATTATGCCAACCCTCAATTTTTTTCTGATTTTTCTCACCATGCCGTCAAAGATCCCCGAATTTGATTTTTCGTACACCAGTGGGCACCCTAAGTAGGTGAAGGGTGGTTAGGCGGTGGAAAAGGAGGTTAGGTTAGAGAGGGCTACGGAGTGGGTCCTGTCGGCCTTGTGGTGAGTGTATATGATGCTCTTGGAGGTATTGACTCGTTGACCCGAGCAACTGGAGTATCTATCGAGCGATCTGTGGATGACTTCCACCGAACCGATGTCTCCGGAGGAGAAGTTGAGGATGTCATCAGCGAACGCGAGGTGGGTGATTAAAGGGCATCCGATGGTGGTGTAGAAGTGGTGGTATTCGGGCATGTTCGACATAAAGTTGAGGTTTCTGCAAAGCGCCTCGGCCGCGATAATGAAGATGGTGGAGGATAGAGGGTCTCCTTGCCTGACTTCGTGACTAGATTTGAAGAACCCCTCCGCTTGTCCGTTGATGACCGTAGAGAACCACGAGTCACTAATGGATTGAAAGATGATGTCGATCCAAGTCTCGGAGAAGCCGAAGGCCCGGAGCACCCAGATCAAGAATTGCTAGTCTAGGCGGTCGTAGGCTTTCTCCATGTCAAGTTTGATTGTGGCGTTCCCTCCCCTAGACAGGAATTTCATGCAAGTGATCATTTCTTGAGCAAGGAGGATGTTGTCAGTGATTTGCCGCCCGAAAACAAATCCGCTCTGTTCCTCTGAGATGATCTTGGGTAGGAGAGTGGATATTCGGCTAGCAATAATCTTGGATATGATTTTATTGGTGAAGGTGCATAAGCTGATTGGTCGAAAGTCTTTTAAGGTCTCTGGGTTTTTTTTGGGATTAGAATCAGTTTGGCGCTGGAGGTAGATTTGGGGTATGTAACGTCCCAGTCCCAAAATACGTAGGACTAGGCACGTAGACATGCCAGCTGTATTCATACGAAGTACATGGGCCTCGTATGGATATGTAAGCTGTAAAATACAGTAAACCACAACAAACTAATCTCATCCACAAAATAAAAGAATAAAAGATATCATAAAATCAACTATAAATTGTCATGATACAATATGTTGGGCGGAGACAAATCTACTACCAACAAGTAAGGAAATATATACATGGAAAATGAAATGAGTTTGGCAAGCAAAGCGAAGACGATCCAAGTGCAATCATCCTCGAAGAAATAGCGATGATCACGGCCAGAGCTAGAACACCTGCGAAAGACAAGAGCACACACCTGGCGAGATAACTAGGTCCTCAGAGGGACGTAAATAGACACATAATATCATGCTAATAACTGAATAAATAAAGCTCAACAGAAAAGTATATGTGACTACACAAATAAAGGTCTTTAACCGTTCTATGAAAAATGCATTTTGAAGACAAAGTTCCACACAAGGGCTTTCGAGACTAGAAACACGGCGCGTTAGTGTTTCAACCGAGGTACTAGTGGCATCTAGAGAAAAATAAATAAATGTACGGCACACTAGTCTCTTGGGTGAGTCACTAACGACATTTAGAGAAAAGTAATGGCACGACACATTTGTGTTTCAACTGAGGCACTAGTGGCATCTAGAGAAAAGTAAATAAATGCACGGCATACTAGCTCTCGACTGAGTCACTAATGGCAGCTAGAGAAAAGTAAATGTGTGAAAGCCCCTGCGCTTAATAACTGTCTTCTCCCTTCCCATGCACTACTCATGCTTAATCCACACCGCGATATTTTTAATAACCGCTAAGTCTTCTAGGCAATTATATTAGCAGTTATATCATAACGCTCGTCCTGTACGCACCGATGTATGGTCGATATGCAAGTCCGAATCTATATGAGACACGTGACATCGTGGCACACAGGTATCGGGCCAATGAATACGGCACAAACAAAGGTGATCCCTTATCTCTAGGCCAAATGCATAAAGAAAACTAAAGTATAGTAATTTACAACTACATATGGTTTTGAAAGAGCAACTTATAAGAAATAAAACATGCATAATATTGAGCAAGAAATTAAACAGAAAAGGCAACGTATCTTGCCTGGTAGGATGCCTGGTGTACTACGATGATCAAGGTGGCACGATCTGCGACTTCGGTGTAACAACTACACAAGGGGACCTCTGTTGGCGGCACGGATGGTTCCATCGAGTCCAGGACGGTCAAATTAGTTAGGGTGGACATAATACGGAGTTGACTAGGGTATAGGAAGAATGGGATTGGTCACGGACAGAAGGGTAGTCGAAGGAAATTGGACAAAGAATATATGTCTTTAGAAAATGCTAATAGTCCTTGAAAATAAATATATTTTATCATCCAAAATTATTATTATTATTAGGTAGTTAATAAAAATCATTTTAGGTCAAAAACTACACATTGCTTAGAAAAATATTTTAAATAACTACTAGAATATATATGGTAATTTAAAACTATATCTTATTAGTAAAAATATATTTTTAGATGAATACAACTCAATTATATTTTGAAAACTATTTATTAGTCAAAATACGCTTTCAAACACGTACCCGAAAAGTTGATAGTCGTTTTAAGGTAAAACTGTAAGTTTGTCAAAATAAATTTTATAGATAGAAAAACTATATCTCCAAAATAATTTTAGATAAATATTTGCAAATATTTAGGAACAAATTTCAGAAACTATTTCTTTACGGTCAAAATAATTTTGGATAACTACTTTAAAAATTAAAAAAAATCATTTTGGGTTAAAACTATAACTTTTAGGTAAGAAAAACTATTTTTTTAGTTAAATAGAATTTATACAATAATATTTTTATTACAAGAAGTAATATTAGTAAAATACTAATGATTAAATTAATAATAATAAGATCTACACATATTTTAGGCTAAAAATAAATTTGAAATAATTGTAGGCAAAAACCCTATTGTTTTAATTTGCAAAATAAATATGTAATCAACAATTTGTATTATTTCTTAGTAAATAATGTACATGTAAGATCATAATTACTATTTACTAAAAATAATACACAATAGATAGTTAAGAAAAATACAATAAGATGAAAATTAACCTCCCCTCTCCTCCAAACTTCGAGACAGCCACCGCTTCTTTAGAAAGAGGGAAGGGAGAGTACAAATTTTTGGAGAAGGAAAAGAAAAAAAATCAAAAAAAAGAAGGAGAAGAGCAGGAGATCGAGAGAGAGAGAGAGAGAGGAAGAAGAAGGGAGCGGAGAACGGAGGGAAGCGCCGGCTGGGTCGATCGGCGGAGGAGGTCGACCACACGCGCGGGGCGGCGATGAGCTCAGGCGCGGCGGCCGGAGCTGACGGGGGCGGCGGTCGTGGTGCTCCAGGGGAGGCGCGACGCTGGCGGCGCGCAGGCGGGGTTGGCCGCGGTCGCAGCTCGCGGGGACGGCTCGGCAAGGTCGGAGAAAAGGGGGTTTTGAGGTGGACGGCTCGCCCGGGCGTTCTCCGGTAGGGCGGCGGCGCCGGGGTCGGGCAACGGCAGCGGTGGAGGCTCGGGTCGCTGCTGCGCTCGAGGGTCGAAGCGCTAGGCGGAGGCGCAGGGAGGCAGCACTCGCGGAGGCGGAGGCAAAGGCGGAGGCGGAGGCGGAGGCCGGGTGCAGGTCGACCGCTCGGTTTTGGCCCAACACCACGGTGGTGGTGGCGTACGGGATTCGGCGGGTGGAGCCGGCGCTTCGACGGAGACCGCGACGGATGGCTCAGGAGTGGGATTTTCCTATTTTGTCTTGTTACGGCAGTGGTGGTCGTGTGTTTTCCTATTATTTTCTTTGTTTCTAGTGTTTGGGGGTTTTGGTGATGATGATGACGACGGTGGTGATGGCAGCGGTCGGAATGGCCGCGATGACGGTGGTAATTTTTGGTGGTCATAGTGGTTGGGATGGAGACGATAGGTATGGTGTTAGGAGAGGGTGGTCGCCTGAGGTGCTATTACGGTGGGGCTGTGGGGAAGAGGCACGTTTGGTCGGGGCTGTACACGATCGGTGGCAAGGTCTGATGATGGTGCTGGGAAGGCGGTAACGGGATAAGGTGGTGATGCTAATGGTGGTGGTGGCGTACGTGCAGGGAGGAGGAGGATGGGCAGGGGTTCGGCTAAGGTGATTCAGGGAGGTCGATATTGGGGGTGACGGTGATCGGGGTTGTCGTCGACTTAGGCTTTTAGAATTTGTGTCGGGGTTGGAGGATGACGTGTCCGTGTGTGGACACGAAGATGGTGGCAATGTAATTATAATGGAGGACAATAGTGAAAAAGATGGAGACACAGACACGATGCACATATTTTTGGTTGTGGTGGAAATTGTGAAATAATAATGTTGATGACTACCTCTCCATATATAGGAGGTGGGAATTTTCGGTTGGATAAGGATTATGATTTATTTAAACTCAATTAGATAATTTAATTATTAAATTTAAATCCACAAAAACAAATCTAAATTCAAATTCAATCCAAATCCAAATAGATTTGATACGTAGAAAATTTAGCTAAGTTAAATAATTGAATCTTAATTTAAATTACATAACTAATTAAATATTAAATCAACAAACTTCCAAATTATCTCTTATAAATAATAAAATAATCAATATTAAATAATTTCAAAAATTGCTATCAATATTTGGATATTAATAGAAAATATCTTTAAAATACCTTTTTAATAATTAAGATAAATAATAAAATAATTTTGAAAATTTCAAATATATACGTGGATTAAATTTCATGTATCTCGTATGCGACTAGCACAAAATATCTATGTATAAATAAATAAATAAAATTTGCCACTAGCGCAACGGAATTTATATACCTTCACGCAAAATAAACAAGGAAACTATATTATATTGAAATAAAATATATGTTTTCTATATTTTTGATAACAATTATTTATTAATAATAACTGTTATAGATGAAAGGCTTTTATAATTAAAAATAACATAACTTAGAAAATTTTGGCACGATAGCAAGAATAATTATTATATATTATTTTAAAACTATAAAAAATAGAAAGAAAATATTTTTCTAAAAATATGTACGTTCGCACATATTCGCACTCGTCGAGCAATAATAAAAACAAAATTTTGTGCGCGACGTACAATGCAACTACGCGACGTACAATACAAAATAAGAAAAATTCGTACCAAATTTATTAAAAAATAGTAGAAATTTAGGGGTTTTACATCCTACCCAACTTAAAAGAATTTCGTCCTCGAAATTAAGAATTAGTAGGGGGTGAGAAGACACAAGGGAGTATCGATAAGGAAATATGATCAAGTTATTGGACGAGGCAAAGAAATAACATTCAACATAAACATGTGTTTAGTGAGTCGTAGCTTAGGTCATAGAAACAATATTACGGATAAGGTTATGGATAGGGAATGAGGGTCACGAGTTTAAAGCAACAATTAAAAAGTTAAGGGTTAAAGTTTAATCAAGTTTATCATGCAGAAAAGGATAGCATGGTATCAAGAGATATAAATTAGAGACCTAGAAGATATGATTTCTTGAGAGTAGGTTGAGGGCACGATTAAGAGAACGAATTAGATTTACTCCTAAATTAAGCGATGATAGTAAATATAGGGCCGAGAAAAAGAACGAGCAGTTTAGGACGAAGGTATAGAAACTTTGAGTGGTAGGGGTCCTAATCGATAGGAAGGCTAGAGGAAGTTCTAGCACAACGCCTTCGTCCATCTAAAATAGGTGAAGGCGAAAGCAATATAGAGTTCGAATGAGGCATTATCGAATATGAATACGTGGTTCAAAGGTGACCGAATAATTCAAAAGGAGTTGCCAAGGCAGTCACGGATGGGACTCTAGAGGGCAAGTTTAGCTATGTCCCCATCCACGTAGAACGATAGAAAAAAGCGAACCAAAGTGCACTCGGTTAATCAGACCATCATGTACCAGTTCTGATTTGACAATACGTTAGTGAGTGCGCTCAATAGTATAAGTCATGAACAAGCTCGATAAATCGATGAGCTTGCAAAACTAGATTATAGTAGCAATATTAGTGAAGATGGTAAAAAAAATATAAGCACGTGAGTTTAAGATTGAAAAGAAAAGTAGGATTAGTTTGAACTTCTAAAGGACATATGTCATGTGATGGTCTTTATACAGTCATCCTATCATCTTCTTGTCCAAGTCCTTGGTTGAATAGATGGGTTAGGGTCCTCTAAATTCTATAATCTAAGTAAACTTGTGAATATAGGTCAGAAGGATAAAGAGATTGCTAGGTCACAAGGCATTCTACCCAACTTAAAAAAATTAAACTAATGGTGTTTTGGGACAAGGAAACACGTCTAACTAGTAGGGATCACCTATCTAACCTCTAGTAAGCACGAAGGAAAGATCAGAATTATGATAGAAGGAATCAAGCAAGATACAATCGATAAGTCGAACGATAGTTCGAATATCGAATCGAGAAAAGAGGTCAAGTATGTGGATGAGATCCTAGACTTCTAATCCTATTCGCAGGCTTGTTTGGTACGGTAAAATAACCAAACAATTTATCTCGACCTGCATGGGCCCCCACAAAAATATGTAACGCCCTAGTCCCAAAATACGTAGGACTAGGCACGTAGACATGCCAGCTGTATTCATACGAAGTACATGGGCCTCGTATGGATACATAAGCTGTAAAATACAGTAAACCACAACAAACTAATCTCATCCACAAAATGAAAGAATAAAAGATATCATATAATCAACTATGAATTGTCATGATATAAATGTTGGGCGGAGACAAATCCACTACCAACAAGTAAGGAAAGATATACATGGAAAATAAAATGAGTTTGGCGAGCGAAGCAAAGACGATCAAAGTGCAATCATCCTCGAAGAAATAGCGATGATCACGGCTAGAGCTAGAACACCTGCGAAAGACAAGAGCACACACCTGGCGAGATAACCAGGTCCTCAGAGGGACGTAACAAGACACATAATATCATGCCAATAACTGAATAAATAAAGCTCAACATAAAAGTATATGTGACTACACAAATAAAGGTCCTTAACCATTATATGTGAAAATATATTTTGAAGAGAACGTTGCACACAAGGGCTTCCGAGACTAGAAACACGGTGCGTTAGCGTTTCAACCGAGGTACTAGTGGCATCTAGAGAAAAATAAATAAATGCACGACACACTAGTCTCTCGGATGAGATACTAACGGCAGCTAGAGGAAAGTAAATGCACGACACATTTGTGTTTCAACCGAGGCACTAGTGGCATCTAGAGAAAAGTGAATAAATGTACGGCACACTAGCTCTCGGCTGAGTCACTAATGGCAGCTAGAAAAAAGTAAATGTGTGAAAGCCCCTGCGCCTAATAACTGTCTTCTCCCTCCCAATGTACTACTCGTGCTGAATACACATCACAATATTTCTAATAACCGCTAAGTCTTCTAGGCAATTATATTAGCAATTATATCCTAACGCTCGTCCTGTACGCACCGATGTACAGTCGGTACGTAAGTCCGAATCTATATGAGACATGTGACATCGTGGCACACAGGTGTCGGGCCAATGAATACGGCACAAGTAAAGGTGGTCCCTTATCTCTAGGCCAAATGCATAAAGAAAACCAAAGTATAGTAGTTTGCAACTACATATGGTTTTGAAAGAACAACTTATAAGAAATAAAACATGCATGATATTGAGCAAGAAATTAAACAGTAAAGGCAAGATGTCTTGTCTGGTAGGACGACTGGTGTGCTGCGATGATCAAGGTGGCACGATCTGCGACTTCGGTGTAACAACTACACAAGAGGACCTCTATTGGCGGCACGGATGGTTCCATCGAGTCCAGGACGGTCAAATTAGTTAGGGTGGACATAATGAAGGTACGGAGTTGACTAGGGTATAGGAAGAATGGGATTGGTCACGGACAGAATAGTAGTCGAAGGAAATTGGACAAAGAATATATATGTCTTTAGAAAATGCTAATAGTCCTTGAAAATAAATATATTTTATCATCCAAAATTATTATTATTTTTAGGTAGTTAATAAAAATTGTTTTAGGTCAAAAACTACACTTTGTTTAGAAAAATATTTTACATAACTACTAGATTATATATGGTAATTTAAAACTATATCTTATTAGTAAAAATATATTTTTAGATGAATACTACTCAATTATATTTTGAAAACTATTTATTAGTCAAAATACGCTTTCAAACACGTACCCGAAAAGTTGATAGTCGTTTTAAGGTAAAACTGTAAGTTTGTCAAAATAAATTTTATAGATAGAAAAACTATATCTCCAAAATAATTTTAGATAAATATTTACAAATATTTAGGAACTCGTTTCAGAAACTATTTCTTTACGGTCAAAATAATTTTGGATAACTACTTTAAAAATTAAAAAAATCATTTTGGGTTAAAACTATAACTTGTAGGTAAGAAAAACTATTTTTTTAGTTAAATAGAATTTATACAATAATATTTTTATTACAAGAAGTAATATTAGTAAAATACTAATGATTAAATTAATAATAATAAGATCTACACATATTTTAGGCTAAAAATTAATTTGAAACAATTGTAGGCAAAAACCCTATTGTTATAATTTGCAAAATAAATATGTAATCAACAATTTGTATTATTGCTTAGTAAATAATGTACATGTAAGATCATAATTACTATTTACTAAAAATAATATACAATAGATAGTTAAGAAAAATACAATAAAATGAAAATTAACCTCCCCTCTCCTCTAAACATCGAGACAGCCACTGCAGCTTTAGAAAGAGGAAAGGGAGAGTATTAATTTTTGGAGAAGGAAAATAAAAAAATCAAAAAAAAAGGGGAAGAGCAGGAGATCAAGAGAGAAAGATAGAGGAAGAAGAAGGGAGCGGAGAACGGAGGGAAGCGCCGGCTAGGTCGATCGGCGGAGGAGGGCGACCACACGTGCGGTGCGGCGATGAGCTCAGGCGCGGCGGCTGGAGCTGACGGGGGCGGCGGCCGCGGTGCTCCAGGGGAGGCGCGGCGCTGGCGGCACGCTGGCGGGGTTGGCCGCGGTCGCAGCTCGTGGGGACGGCTCGGCAAGGTCAGAGGGAGTTTTGAGGGGGACGGCTCACCCGGGCGTTCTCCGGTAGGGCGGCGGCGCAGGGGTCGGGCAACGACAGCGGTCGACGCTCGGGTCGCCTCCGCGCTCGAGGGTCGAAGCGCTAGGCGGAGGCGCAGGGAGGCAGCACTCGCGGAGGCGGAGGCGGGGTGCAGGTCGGCCGCTCGGTTTTGGTCCAATACCACGGTGGTGGTGGCATACGGGATTCGGAGTGTAGAGGCGACGCTCCAGCGAAGACCGCGACGGATGGCTCTGGTGTGGGATTTTTCTATTCTGTCTTGTTATGGCGGTGGTGGTCGTGTGTTTTTCTATTGTTTTCTTTGTTTCTAGTATTGTGGGGGTTTTGGTGATGATGATGACGACGGTGGTGATGGCAGCGGCCGGGATGGCCGTGATGACGGTGGTGATTTCTGGTGGTTGGGATGGAGACGATAGGTATGGTGTTAGGAGAGGGTGGTCGCCTGAGGTGCTATTATGGTGGGACTGTGGGGAAGAGGCACGTTTGGTCGGGGCTGTACACGATCGGTGGCAAGGTCTGATGATGGTGCTGGAAAGGCGGTAACGGGATAGGGTGGTGATGCTAATGGTGGTGGTGGCGTATTTATTCGGGGACAACAAGGGTGGTTGTCGGGGCTGTGCAGGGAGGAGGAGGATGGGCAGGGGTTCGGCTAAGGTGATTCGGAGCGGTCGATATTGGGGGTGACGGTGATCGGGGTTGTCGTCGACTTAGGCTTTTAGGATTTGTGTCGGGGTTGGAGGATGACGTGTCCGTGTGTGGACACGAAGATGGTGGCAATGTAATTGTAATGGAGGACAATAGTGGAAAAGATGGAGACACGGACACGATGCACATATTTTTGGTTGTGGTAGAAATTGTGAAATAATAATGTGGATGAGTACCTCTCCTTATATAGGAGGTGAAAATTCTCAGTTGGATAAGGATTAGGATTTATTTAAACTCAATTAGATAATTCAATTTTTAAATTTAAATCCATAAAAACAAATCTAAATTCAAATTCAATCCAAATCCAAATAGATTTTATACGTAGAAAATTTAGCTAAGTTAAATAATTGAATCTTAATTTAAATTACGATAACCAATTAAATATTAAATCAACAAACTTCCAAATTATCTCTTATAAATAATAAAATTATCAATATTAAATAATTTGAAAATTGTAATAAATATTTGGATATTAATAGAAAATATCTTTAAATTTTTTAATAATTAAGATAAATAATAAAATAATTTTTAAAATTTCAAATATATACATGTATTAAATTTCATGTATCTCGTATGCGACTAGCACAAAATATCTATGTATAAATAAATAAATAAAATTTGCCACTAGCACGACGAAATTTATATACCTTCACGCAAAATAATCATGTTAACTATATCATATTGAAATGAAATATATGTTTTCTATATTTTTTATAACAATTATTTATTAATAATAACTGTTATAGATGAAAGGCTTTTATAATTAAAAATAACATAACTTAGAAAATTTTGGCATGATAGCAAGAATAATTATTATATATTATTTTGAAACTATAAAAATAGAAAAAAATATTTTTCTAAAAATATGTACGCTCGCACATATCCGCACTCGAAGAGCAATAATAAAAATAAAATTTCGTGCGCGACGTACAATGCAAAATAAGAAAAATTTGTACTAAATTTATTAAAAAAGAGAGTAGAAATTTAAGGGTTTTACAGGGTACCTTGCCCCCCGGAAGCAGGCGAAAGCGGCCTCATGGAAGTCGTGTTCGATGATATCCTAGAAGAATCGGAAGAAAATGCCTGAAAAACTATCTGGCCCGGGAGCGCTGTGTTCGTCGAGAGCCCACACTGCGGACTTGACTTCTTCCGCGGAGGGTGGGTAAGAAGCAGTTCGTTCTCTCGATCATTGATCGAATGGGGGATCTTGGCCGAAAAATAAACGTCCTTGATGACGACTTCTTTGGAGAATAAGTTGGAGTAGAAGTTCGCTCGTAGCCGCTTGGATGTCCTGATGATCTTTAAGGACAACGTTGTTTTCGTCAGTGATTTGGTGCAGATGAAGCTGTTCTCTGCGGCCGTTGACGCAGGCATGGAAGAAGCGAGAATTTTTGTCTCCTTCGATGTTCCAAGTCAGTCTGGCTTTCTGCTTCCAGAATTCAGTCTCCACCTTCAGTCGGGATTTTAAGAGAGCTCGGGTGAGGTTGAGCGCCGCCCTGGACTATCGCTACCGATCAGTAGCGTAGAGGACTTCTGCGCGGGTGACATCATCTTCGGCCTCGCGGATAGCCTGGAAGATGTTGCCGAAGGCTTGCTTGCTCCATGACGATTGGGCTCTCCTTGTCGCTTTTAGTTTTTCTGCCACACGGGTGAGGGGGTCGGGGTCTGTAGAAGGGTAAATGAATTTTGAAGACCAAGTCAAGGAAATTGAGATATTTATGCAAAGACAATTCCAAATTAGACTTTACGCAAAGGTCAAACTGAGTCAAACTCAAAATTCTACGCAAGGATTAAATTCAGACTTTACGCGAAAACAGTTTCACTCTCTACGCGAAAGAATGAGCTGTCCATGCTGCATTAAATGTACGAAGATACTATTCAGACCGATTAATTTTCTGACAAAATAATTGCACAGAAGCCAAGGTGTTTGTTGTCTAGCGTGCCAATGAGCTGCTTTACGCTCGAGGAACTCTTCTTCTTTGCGCATAAAGAGTTATTTAAGCTTTTTACGCTCAAGGCTATCTCAGCTACTCTTTTTGCACGTGGAGTTTATTTGAGCCTTTACGCTCAAGGCTATTTTTAGCCGCTTTACGCAGGAAGCTTACTTTGAGCTATTTTACGCTCAGTCATGCCTAACAACATTCCTTACGCACAGTTTGTCCTGATTATGTGGGAACATGGTTTTCTGACGTGGCCTTCAGGCGACAGTTTTCGAAGAACGCGTGTATATATTCTCCTTATTTTATTGGATTCTGGAAAGTATTGCTATGGAAGTCTGATATGAGAGCGATCACTTTGTTCCTTGGACCACACGATAATAATAAAGAAAACTGCTTGGAGATAAACAACTGGAAGAACTAAGTCACCAGAAAGGTATCGACACAATCGACACTGATGGCACAGTCGAATGCTTTCCTGCTTTGCTTTACTCTGTTCTTGAAGAAACGTTGAAGAGAAATACTCTGGAAAATCACTTTGCTCTGAAAGTATCTGGTCTCCAAAATCTTATCCCTCTTCTTTAAAAAAAGGTCTGTATATAGACCTATCTTCTGTGCGTAAAAAGCACCACAATTGGGTCTCTATGCAGGCTGTTAGGATAACTGTCACCCACGTACAGAAGTTGACCTCTATGCATGTTGACACATGTTCCATAATCCAATAAAATAAGGAGAACACGTACACACGTTCTTCGAGAAGTGTGGCATGAAGGCCACGTCAGAAAACTATATTCCTACATAATCAGGACAAACTGTGCGTAAGGAATGTTTTTAGGCATGACTGAGCGTAAAATAGCTCAAAGTAAGCTTCCTGCGTAAAGCGAGATAGCCTTGAGATAGCCTTGAGCGTAAAAATCTCAAATAACTCTTTATGCATAAAGAAGAAGCGTTTCTCAAGCATAAAGCAGCTCATTGGCACACTAGACAACAAACTCCTTGGCTTTTGTGCAATTATTTTGTCAGAAAATCAATCTGTCAGAACAGTATCGTCATGCATTTAATACAGCATGGACAGCTCATTCTTTTGCTTAGAGAGTGAAACTGTCTTCGCGTAAAGTCTAAATTTAATCCTTGCGTAGAGTTTTAAGTTTGACTCAGTTTGACCTTTGCGTAAAGTCTAATTTAAAATTTTCTTTGCGTAAATATCTCAATTTTCTTGAGTTGGTCTTCAAAATTCATTTATGCTTCTACAAGACCCCCTTCAAAGTTTTCAAATTTTCTAATATTTGAAATACTTTGAATAGAAGCGTAAATTTTGGGATATCCAACAGTCATCAGCGAAAATTTAGGGATACCCAACAGTCACTTCAAAAATTTGAATCAACCTTAAGTTTCCTATAAATAGGACTCTGATGGAAGAGAGAGAACTTTACTTTTTTCATTTCTTATTCTCTTCTTCATTCATCCTCAAAATCCTTTCGAGCAAATGGCACCCAAGAGCAAGGCCGCCACCTCAGCCAAGGGCAAGAAGCTTGGCACTTCTTCGACGGCTAGATCATCGGAGGAAGTTCACGTCGCTGCTGCATCACTGGAGAAAACATCGAAGAAGCCCAAAAGATCAACCCAAACGTGGCTCCGGCCATGATAGGTAGAAACCCTATTTCGACCAAAGATTGCATTTGGAGAAGATGACCCAAGAACATACGTTCACGTTCGTACGTGCCAGCGTAAGAGTGAAAACCAAAAAAATGCTCACGTTGTACGTGCCAGCGTAGATCTCAAAACCAAAAATATGCTCATGTTGTACGTGCCAGCGTAGAACTTAAAAAAAAATACGCCCACGTTATATGTGCGAGCGTAAAATATGAAAATATGCCCATGTTATACGTACGAGCGTAAAACTGAAAATACGCAAGTCAAAAGACTATATGTTTTTCACATGTAAAATTTTACTCTTTTGAACAGAAGCGTAAAACCAAAAATACGCTCACATTATATGTGCGAGCGTAAAACTGAAAATATGCAAGTCAAAAAACTATATGTTTTTCACATGTAAAACTTTACTCTTTTGAACAGAAAAAAAGTACGCATAAAAACAATTTATTTTTAGTCTACGTAAAACATTTTTAGAGCAATACATAAAACAAATTCTCTTTAAAACAGAGAATCTTTTACGCGTAATAACTTCAAAACTCATGTATAGTCATTTGCGTAGAGCTTGAGTTTGCGTAAAATTCATACTTTAGGGTTTTACTAACTTAATTTTTCTTGTTGAACAACTTTTGCAGTGGACTTGGGGGCCCATCCTCTTTCTGAAGTGTTTGGTTCACCAGCTGGTATTCTAGGATCAAATTATCTAGAAAATTTATCCTATGTTGAGTTTTCTCAAACTGACAAGCAGTATCCCCAGGAAAGATATCAGTGATAGTTGCTCAAGGAGACAGAATATTGCTATCTCTGATGAATGGAGAATTATTGACATCACTGGATGGCCAGCATTACCAGAAGCCTGCATTTATGTTTGGGGACGCAATTGATTTCAAATCACAGACAAACCCCAAGAAGGAGTCATGGGTGTTCAAATTTGGAGAAAGGGTGATGTATCTCCCAACAATGTCAAAAGATTATCCCCTTTCTTCTTTTGTTCACGCTACTCATCCAAGACGGATGATCTGGAATCTGACTCCCAAAAGTTTTGGAAGACCGGGGAGAATCATATTCAAGAGGGACAAAAATCAAATGGGCTATCATACGAGTACTCCCAGTGCCAGTGTCGCTCCTTTTCCAGTTTTACTACCTGGATTTACACCAAGTGAGGGCTCATCTCTGATCCAGCCAGTGCAGATGCTGATCTTCATTAACAAGTTTATGAACACTTCAGTACTATATCCCCAGGTCAACCCTAGGCTTCCAGGGTGGATGACCCCTCACAATAAAAACTAGGTTCAACCTAGTTCTTGGATCATAAAGAAATTCGAAGCAGAACTACAAGCCATTGGTTTATTAGAAGCGGTAGCCTCCACAAGTCAAGGCATACCCATAAACAATAACCTGTTCTTAGCTATGATGGAGTTATATATTAGCTCGATAGGAACCTTTGCAACCCTAGTAGGCGAAATAGATTTTGCACTCCATGAGATGCAATTCACCTCCAAGCTACCAATAGGAGAAGTTCCATATGAGGAGTACGTCCCCTCCAACAGGGAACTAGCAGAAATTAGCAAGAAAAATTCTCGCTTAGTTGAGGTATATCAAGAGTTGATGTGCCATTATTTGATCTGCACCTCCATGTATGAGAGTGGATCACATTTGGCATACATCAATTAATGGACAACATATCTATTCTACCATAAGAATAGAATATCCAAGGAAGATAATGAGAGATTCCAAGACAACAAGGCTCAAACCATCAACCCTTATTCAATAATTCATGTTGATTTGATAAACACTTGGATGATCACATATAAATCTCCGGACAAGTATTTGACCATAAAAGTTAGAGAATTCCCTACGGGAACTGAAACATTAAGCTTTCTAAAACATGGTAGTCGAAAGCTCTCAAAGGAAACCTTGCTGGCAGACTTTCTTTTCCTGTGGTTATGAAGGTAGGTAGTACCGGGACTGGTACAGTTGATAGAATTTACCGAAACGTACTATGGCCAGCTGTACCTTTGGTATTCAAGGCTAAACTCTGCCTATTACCAGCAATGGTGTGTCGGATAAATACGGGTTTACGAGCATTTGGTGAAGAACTTATCAATAATGCTCCCTACCGTCGTGATTTTCCTAGGGTAGAGATGCCCTATACTTATTTGATAGGCTGGCTATTATATCACAACTGCAGTTTACTATCACCAGGCCCTGAAAATAATGCGGAGGTATTCCCCCAGAAGTTTAGTAAAGCTACCTGAAAGGTGACTTCAGTGACAGATACACGGGCAGCACTGAACTTCTCCCATTGGTAGAATTTTTTTTGCACACGACCACCAGTTCCAGCCGACTGTTTCAGTGTGCAATTTGACGACGTAGGTCGAAAGAGGACTGAGATACCTGTGCCAGTCTTTAATTGGCTAATATGCATCAGACCCTCACATCTATGTATAGAATTGAAGACAACTGTATATTCGAACCGTATCTACCCAGTCGGTTCGCTCGTCAGTTCGGATATGACCAGCTTCACGTTTGTAATCCCTCAACTACTTTCAACTATTATAGAAAATTAGTTGATGGAGCGAGAGCATGGCGGTATTTCAGCGCTGGATGCACCGGTGCCAAATTTTATGTGTCAACCGCATCGAGCACAACTAAGCAACGAATGCTTCAGTCGTATGCACATTTTTATGTCTCCATTCGTTCCGTTGCCAAAGACTACAACATGAAAGGAAGTCTTCGGTGGGAAAAAGAAAGAAACACCGAAGAACCAGTTATGGTGCCTTCGGTCATACCTGATGACGCTGTTCCAGATGAATATCTGGAGACGATCCCTACGGGAGTTGGGAAGACAGCTGCAGGAGCTATTTCTATATCTACAACCCGGAAGCAGAAATCAGACACAACTGTTACTCTTCGAGAGAAGAAGAAGAAGAATGTTACTATTAAAGGGCCTTCCAAACAGAGAACCGCTACTCCAGAAAACGAAAATTCCACTGAAGAGACTCAAAATATCATATCTTCATCAGGTCAACCTGGAGAAGGATCTTCAGCACCCCAGCCAGCAGCAGCAACAGAAGTTACAGGAGTCCAATCTTTCGGACGTCTTAGCACCTCATTGCACCTAACTTCTCCACAAAAGACGAAAGCTGTTGAAGACACAGCCACAACTCATACTAGTAATCCGGAACCCATCCCTTCGGATGAACCGGGTCTTGAATTAGATGATGATGACTGGGATTTAGATTATGACGCAATCTTATCGTGTCCTGCCCCTACTCCAGGTAAAGATAAATTATACAAAATTTTATACAAAAATATGTATTATGATTTTGTAAATTGACTATTTTGTTTAATCTTTGTAGGTATCATCACTGTGGCAAAGCCCGTTGCTCCTCCTCTTCAAAATCCTATTCCTGAAGAGGAAATAGAATCTGAAGAAAGAAGTTCTTCTTCAAAAGAAGATTCTCTTTCTGAGGAAGGTTCTCCATCTATGGAGATACAAAAAGAGTCTGCAGAAGAGGTACACCAAGAATTGTCTTCTCTTGCCGAAGAAAAAGATGAAGAGCCAACTGCAGAAGAAGGGCCATCAGTGCTCAGAGAATCAGTCGCTGCTAAAGAACCGATTGCTCAGGTCGTAGATATAACGGCAACATCAATTACTGCTGCTAGTCCAGACCTGATTCCTGATACAGTCGTGTTCGAGTCTGAATCGAACATAGGAGGCAGCACCTCCGTAATACCATCCTCTACCACCGAAACTCAACCTCCGGAGGCAACGGAAAAGATTGCTAAAGATGTAGTCCCAGAACTCCCTGGGGATCAATTAGCTTTGGTAACGATAACAAATATATCGTTAACTCATCTTGCTACCACAGCAACGACAGCATCTGTCTCCGATTTTCAGGAGAAGAGATTGGCAGATATTGCTGATACACCAAGCTCAAATGCTGATATAAATCTTTTGGTAGAGATTCATACTGAAACATTTTATAAAACTTTGGCAGCATTGATTAAAATGGTCTTGAAGAAAGGACTTAGTTTTGAAAAGTGCGATTTCTACCACCATAGACAACATCGCAATGTTTAATGATACTTAGAGGGCAGCAGCTTTGCTGAAGACAGTCCAAGGACTTAAAAAACCCATCAAAGAATATCTAAGGTTGTTAAGTGGGACTATAGAACGCCTCGTCCAATCTGAGTATGATGCTCTCACTAATGAATATACAACTCGGGAAACCATCTTCAAAGAATCTCTTCAAGATTATAGCAATAAGGTTGTCGTGGAAAGGACCTTCTTGAGAGAAAATAAACCCATGTTAGAGCAGCATCAACAAGCCTATGACTCAATGAATATCAAAATCCATCAACAAAATGATTGAATTCGTGAAGTCGAGGCTGAGCTAGCTCGATTAAAGGAAGAGCAAAATCTGATGACAGCAAATCGAGATGAATATTTGAGGCAGGGTTCTATTTTGGAAGAACGAATTTTCGGTTCTGAATCAAATATCAAGACTCTCGAAGAAACCAAGGATAAAATGATAGCTGCTTTTGCCAAACTCTCTCATCTCTGTACTGCGGAAGCTCGAAGATCCATAGCATACACAACTGTATTGGGCTCTCGTGAAAAGCGTCTGGCAGAATTGCAGAAAATGATTGAAGATCTTTCTGCTCCGCCTTAAAAAAAATTATAATAAAGAATTTTATATTATGTATTTTCTTTCTTTTGTTGATGTAATATTTCAAACCATGCAATGAATGAAATATTTATCAAATAGTTGTTAGATAGAAAATAATTATCAGAGGTAATATATACATGATAAGTCTTCAAAACTCGACAAAGTATATTATATCTATCCAGAGGTAATATGGACAAGATAGATAATAAATCTTTTTGCTTTTTAGAGTGTACAATACTATCAGAGGTAATATGAACATGATAGATTGCAACGACTCAAAGAAATAGATTAATATCTATTCAGAGGTAATATGGACATGATAGATAATAATAAAAAGAAGTAGATTAATATCTATTCAGAGGTAATATGGGCATGATAGATAATAAATCTTTTGAAATTAGCTGGGAAGAAAGAAAATCAAAATTCTCTTTTGGGAGAATAAATAATCAGCTTAACCAAACCTTGGTAGCTGAGGAATGAAGAAGAAATTCAAACGTAGTATTTCTTCAAGAATTTACCATTGATCGGCATCATGAGCAAATCTTCATTAGGTTTAGACAACCTATAAGCACCATTAGAAAACACGATTTCGACTACATAAGGACCTTCACATTTAGCTTGGAACTTGCCTTTACTCTTATGAGTCATAACCATAGGTCTTCGGACAGCTAGAACTAGTCTCATACTTTAAATACCCTTTCTTTAACTTTGCGATTGAAAGCTCGAGATATGCGGGCTTGATACAGCTCAATATGTTGTTGTGCTTGAAGACGCTTCTCATCCAAACCTTCAAGTTCCTAGAGTCTTAAACGGTCATTATTTTCCGTAGTTAGATCATTAGCAATGGCTATTCTAAAAGATGGTATCTGGATCTCCAGTGGAAGAACAGCTTCACATCCGTAAACCAATAAAATGGTGTAAAACCAGTTGGAGTTCGGACTGTTGTTCGATAAGCCCATAAAAATTCTCCAAGTTTCTCGTTCCAATCATGTTTATTAGAAGAGACGAACTTTTTGAGAAGTTTGATAAATGTTTTATTGAAAGCTTCTGTTAAACCATTAGCAGCTGGATTATAAGCTGTAGAAGATAAGTTCTGGATTCGATTCTTGTCACAAAATTGATAAGATGCCTGACTATCAAATTATGGTCCGTTATCATGGATTATCTTTTGGGGAATCTCGAAACGATAAATGACATGATGTTTGATAAAGTTAATTACATTAGACATTTTTACTTCATCAAGAGGAACTGCTTCTGCCCATTTAGAAAAATAATTAGTTATAGCAAGGATAAACCGATGTCCTTTGACAGAAGAAGAATTAATCGAACCAATAATATCCATACCCCAAGCTTCGAAAGGCCAGGAAGCTACTGTAGGATGTAGAAATTCAGAAGGATAATGAATAAAATCAGTATGAATCTGGCATGCTTTATACCGTCTGGAGTAATCCACAGCGTCTGCTATCATAGAAGGCCAATAATAACCCATTCTTCGAATACGGTCCCATAATTTTGGACCTGGTTGATGTGCACCACACTCCATCATGAGCTTCACGAAGTGCTTGCTTTGTTTCGCTTTCTGAAAGACAACGCAGTAAAAGCCCGTCATAAGAACGACGATACAACATGTGCATAGAAGTATCATAATAAAATCAAAATGATCGTCTTTTGATTGATACAGCTTCCTTTGGATCTTCAGGTAAAATCTATAGACCGTATAATAAATAAATGGACTTCTCCAATCCTTTTATTAAAAATTTGATTCAGTAGCATAACTCTGTTCGATGTGCAAATTATTCTTGACACAGAATAGGTCCCGATCCAACAAAGTGATGGTATTTTGTCTTTTGATAGGAACTGCTAAGTCTGCAGCTAAACTAGCAAGAGCGTCAGCTTCCAAATTTTGAGAATGCGGTACGAATTCAATGAAAAACCCTTTAAATGAAAGAGCCAATTCGATTACCACTTGATGATAGGGAATGAGGTCAGGATTTCTGACTTCATATGTCCCTTTGACCTGATTGACGATCAGTTAAGAGTCTCCATAGGCTTTCAAGAATTCAATGTCCAATTGTTTTGCTACTTGAAGACCAATCAGTAGAGCATTATACTCTGCCACATTTTTGGAACATGGTTCATTGAGGAAATAAGCACGGTATATAACCATTTTATCGGGAGAGACCAATACAATGCCTACTCCGGAGACAATATTGCCTTTAGGTCCAACTCGTGATGCTCCATCAAAGTATAGTTGCCAAATATCATCCCTCAAAGTAATGTTGCAATCTATGACTTCATCTAGAATATCGTCATATAGCTTAGAAGTTTCAGGTATATGATGAGCTGCTAAAAAGTCAGCTAACGCTTGACCCTTCACTGATTTCTGAGGTATATAGACCATATCATAGGGAGTAAGCAGCATTGCCCAGGAAGCTAACCGGGAGTTAAGAATATTCAGCTTCTTCATTAATACTCGAATAGGATTTTTTCTGGAGATGATATGAATAGTTTGTCCCGATACATAGTGTCGTGTCTTTTAAATGGCAAAAACCAAGGCTAGACATTCTTTTTCCACAGGAGTATACATGTGTTCAACTCCAACCATCATTCGGCTAAGATAATAAATTTCCTGTTCATGACCCTTATCACTTTTCTGTGCAAGAAGAGCTCCAAGGGAATGATCCAATGCTAGAACATACAGCAAAAATGGTCTTTCCACTACTGGAGGTACTAAAATCGGTAGATTTGTGAGGTATTGCTTGATGTCATTGAATGCTTTTTGACATGCTTCATCCCAAACAAATGACACACCCTTCTTCAATAAATGAGAGAAAGGTTGACATCTTCCAGAAAGATTTGATATAAATCTCCTGATATAAGCAATGGGACCTTGAAAGCCACGGAGTTCTTTCAGATTACGTGGAGGACACATTTCAAGAATTACTTTAACTTTATCAGGATCAACATGGATACCTTGAGAAGTAATGACAAATCCCAAAAACTTGCCACTGGAAACCCCTAAGAAAGACTTAGTGGGGTTCATCTTTAATTGATGTCGATGCATCAACTCGAATACTGTCTTCAAGTCTTGAATGTGATCATCTTTTGATCGACTTTTGACGGTGATATCATCTACGTAACATTCAACTATTTTTCGCAGATGTTCTTGAAAGATATTGCTCATGGCCCATTGATATATAGCGCCAGCATTTTTTAGACCAAAAGGCATAACCGTGTAGTAATAACCTCCAAGGGGTGTACAAAAAGTGGTATACTTTTTATCTTCTAGATGCATCTTAATCTGATTGTATCATGAGAATCCATCCATGAAAGACATACATTCAAAACTATATGTATTGTCTATCATGACATCGGTGATCGGAAGTAGAAATTCGTCTTTTGGACAAGCTGCGTTGAAATCTCAAAAATCTGTGCAAACTCGAACTTTTCCATTCTTCTTCATGACAGAAACAATATTAGCAACCCAATTTTGGTGTTGTTCTTCATGGACAAAGCCACGTGTGATCAACTTTTTAACTTCTGCTTCAATTGCATCCATCATGTCCGGTCGAAAATGTTGCTGCTGTTGTTTTATAGGTATAGCATTAGGAAGAATATTGAGTTTATGAGTAGCTACGTTAGGATCCAAACCTGGCATATCCTCATGGCTCCATGCAAAGATATCAATATATTCTTTTATCAGTTTTATCAACTTTTCTTCCTCATCTTCAGAAAGGTTTTTACTGATGAATATTGGCTTTGATGCAGTTTCGTCTCCAACATCAATCTGGATGATTTCATCTTCTGTGGGTGGCTGTCGCTGCTCAAACCGAAGTTCCCACTGAGTATCCATTTGTTGTGCCCAAGGGTCATTTTCAAATGGTTCAGACTCATCATCGGTTTGAACCATATTGACTGAAAAGACACGCTCAGATTCAACATACTGGACTTCTTCAGAATCTGAGGATTGTAAAGAACTTAAAGAAAATTCTTCATCCATATCTTTCTTAAACATGTGGGATGTATCATATCCCAAACCATGACGGGTTCGTTGATAAAACGGATCACCACATAATCGTAATCGTCTACCTTTGCCTTGATTGAGTCTTGACATGGTTTTCAAATCATACCCCATATTTTGGATAATCTTACGAGATTATTGACTATATCTGTCAATTCTGATTTTTCTTTTATCTTTCTCTTCGAGATTATCTGTCTGTATAATAGGAATATTTCTAGCCAAACCAAACACAAATTGACGCTTGTTTTTCTTAGTAGACGGGATCACAAAATAAGATTCTTCGTGACGTCTATAAATCACACAAGCTTGCGATGATGAGGCAACAGGTAGAAAATAAGGAGTAGATGTTAGGAACATTTGAGCATAGAGCCCAAGATCGACATGAGGAGGAAAAGAATTCCCTTTATGATTAATATATAAAGTTTCCTCCGTATTTATGTCAGTTTTATGTTGATGACTTTGATTATCAATAGATAAAGTCATTCTTTCAATATATTTGACAGCCATATACTCCAAAAGGAAATCTTCATTAAAATAAGAAAATACAGATTGATCAATATTTATATCATTGACAGGATGGCTACTATGCCTGGGATTAATCATTAACGAACCATCATCCGTCTTAGGCATAGATTTGCCGAGGTTGATAACTAGTGGTTCTGAATCATTTGGACGAAAAATACGTCCTTTAACCTTGATCATGAGAGGCTGATCACTAGTGTTGGCTTGAACTCGACCTTTTATCAGAATTCTCACAGATTCATCAGATGTAGCTTGAGTTCTTCCTTTGACTTTAATCACCAAAGGTTCACCATTGACAGGTTGGGGTTGAATCCGGCCCTTAACCTTAATCTTCAAAGGTTGATCTTCTGAAGGCGATTGGTCTTCTGAAATCGATTGGTCTTCTAAAGGCGATCGATCTTCAGCCATATCAGATATTTTCTTCACATGCTTCTGTGTATAGAGTATTGAATCAGAGAAATAGGCTTCAACACCTTTAAAAGGATTGAGATCTGTAAATTTAGTCTTTACGACCCCCTGAGAATCTATATACTTGAATCATTGGTGGAGAGTCGAAGAAACAATGCTATGTTCATGTATTCATGGTCTTCCGAGTAGGATATTATAAGATACGTCTGAATTGATAACATAAAAAGTTGTTATGGTTCGAAGATCACCTATTTGAATCTTCAGACGAATTTTTCCCAATGGTTTACTTCTTCCAGAATTGAAACCAACAATTGTCGTACTAGTGTAAGTCAACTCACTAGTAGGAATCCTCAATGGTCGTAGCATACTCTGAAGAATAATGCGAATGGAAGACCCAGGATCAATATAAATCCTGTCAATCTTGGTTGAGTCAATATAACCTGTGTAACACAGAGGCCTATCATGTCGATTATGCTTCAACATCATATCCTCTTGTGTGAAAGTAATATTAGGAATTGATTCCATCATACTGTGGCATTGGGGACATGACACCGGTATATTATCAGGACTTTTGAGTTAGGCTAGTCATGAATCTGCCTGTAGCAAAGCTTCACTCAAAGTTTTTCGACTTTCTTTTGAGAGACGGAGTAACTCAAAAATTGAAAGTCTAGCTGGAGTATTGGCTAATTGGGCTAGAATGTCAAACTTATAGGGTTTCATCAACCCTTGATTTAAACCAGATTTCAGCGGGACGTCAAAACGTACTGCCTTCTATTTCCCTTTTTTAACCACTGATGGTTTAGAAGGTCTTACCTCAGCAGGAATAGAAGATGACTAAGTCGATTGTGTTTCAGCGATGTCATCCGCTTCTTTGGAAGTTTCCTCGTAATCTTTATGATAGTCTTTTCCAGATCTTGTACCAGCAAAAGCCTCTTCTTCAGACTCAGGAGAATGAAGTACCATATTACTGGATTTATTCTTCTTTCTCTTAGTCTTCGTCTTATGGGGATTTTCATGAGGGACCTCAAATCCCAATCCGACGGAGGATTTCTGATCTTGAATTTACAAAGGAACTCGCATACCTTTACCATCGTTCAAGCCTTCCGTCTTTTGAAAGTCATAGCCCATCTTTTTCATGAGATAGGCCGATTGTTGACTGTACATACGAATGGGTAGTAGACTTTCAACAGACGTTCCAACAGATGAAGAAGGAACGGAGACCCCTGTAGTTGCAAGGGTAGAAACTTTATGTGCAGGAGGTAAAATCCCAACCGGAGCTTTTTCATCGGCAGCAAAAATTTATTGTACCCTATACAAAGGAGTACTATTCATTGCTAACCATTGCTGATGAGTAAGTTTTAGTTTGGTAGGAGGAGCCAAACTTGGAGGGTATATGTTCAGACCCTTTAACCTATCTTCTAAAGGGATGTCATCCCATAGATGACCAGAATCATCATGATCTGAGGTAACGACATGAGAAATCATATTGCAGGTTTTGACTTTTGACCTTTCTTGGATTTTGAAATTTTACTTTCATGCTCTATTTCAGGTACTAAGTCAGGATGTACCCACATGATTTCACCATTTTTTAAGGTGAGTGGCAATTGTCCTTTACTTTGATCTCTGGATGGTGGAAGATTCACAATCTTTATTGTCACCTTTGGAATCGGGACAATCCCATCAGAAACTTGTTGTGGAAGAAATTCTCCAAATTAAAGAGAAATCATGTTAGTTGTGACTGTATATTCATCATTAGTTAAAGCAATAGCTTTCGCATTTACCAACTCTTGAATCTTCTTCTTCAAGACATAGCAAGCCTTAGTAGGATGAATTATATATCTATGATAGATACAATACTTGAGATTATCAGTCAAATCCACCTCAATAGGTCATTTTGGATCCAGAATCTGGAGTTTACCACTTTTCACGAGATATTGGAATATCCCAGGAATATTATTGTCGTCGAAAGAGTACCCTTCTTTCGGCTTAGAAGACTCCGGATTACTTGGTGTAGTTTTGGATTTTGAAAGGTTCACCATCAGGGTTTCTTTTTCTTTCCCACTGCGATTACCAGAATTGTTACCTGAAGAGGCTTTCTTTCCTTTATCTTCTGAGGCGAAGATCATCCCATGTTCACGAGCCAATCTACCATTGGTCTCAGCTGAAACTGCTGCTTTAATAAATGAGGCCCAATCTGTGATTAAGAGCCTGTAAAAATAGCAATGGTTGGTCGCAGATTCATTTTGTATGTATCAATTAATACTGAATCTGGCATACCAGGAGGTATTTTCAAAGTAGCCCATCGAAAATGTTCAATAAACGTCCGAGTATCCTCTTTCTCTTTTTGTAATCTCTATTAAGGAAGACATATTCATGTCCATTCCTCCTTCATAAAAACGAGAGAGAAACATTGCTTTGAACTCGTCAAAAGACGATATGCAATTATCGGGTAGACTACGATACCAATCGTATGATGTACCCGTCAAACACCCAATGAAGACTCGGGTGAGAAAAGCATCATTCTTTTGTAGATGCAGAGTCATAATATCAAAATAATTGATATATTGACTTGGAGAAGCCTTTTTATCAAATAATACCATATATTGTGGCTTGAATTTGGGAGGAAAAGGGCACATCATTCCAATGGAGAGGATAAGGTTGCTTGATCCCCAACTTCTGGAGGTGATCTTTATGCTTAAGAACTTCAAATTATGCTTTTAACTCCCGAGCTGCTTGAATAGCTTCACTAGTTTGAGGGAGTATATTTGATTGAATAGTGGTTGGATGTACCGTAACCCCTACTGGAGGTGATACATCTTCTGGAGTGAGAGGGTCAAGAGATGCAGAGTTTTGATTGATAACAGGCTCTTGAGTCAGATTATTCAAAGGTATATCAACCCTTTGACTATCTTGAGTTGGCGCAGATACCTGCATCGGTGTTAGAACTGCCGGTTGGGCTGTTTGCTGAGTCATTATTATCTGATGCCTATTTTGCATCATGGCAAGCATATCCTTTAGCGATTGTTCCACCGCAGAAAGACGATGTTCTGTATGAGAAGTAGACGTCTCTTATTCTTCTCCGATAACATAAGATTCAACTTCTCTTGAACATACAGAGGGATTGGTGTAAAGATATGAATCAACGCTATCAGTTTCTGACTCCAAATACTGGGTACCCCCAGCCTCTGAATATGAAGAATACATATTTAAAGATTAAAGATCGTTGACTTCTTGACCGAGTATGTTGATATACTCCTTCAAAAGAGTCAAGGATTCGGATGAACCGTTGTTGACTTGGAGTCTGGGACAAATTGTGTCTTGAACGTCGTCCTCTATTGATATGAGATGCCATATTAACCGATACATAGGACAACTCATGTTCTTGGTCATCAATTTGTTGCTGAGGTACATTATAGCTTAATCGGTCGAAAACTGACCGTTTAGTAGTAGAACAGCAACATTTGATCGCAAATTGGTGACATTCACAATAATAATTTTCTTGAGGGAGTGTCACAGAAGATTTTTTGTTTTTACGCTTTTGTACAAGTAAGTCGCGTAAATCAGAAGAATTAGAAGGTAATATTTTCTTTCTTACATTTGGGACAGAGAAATTTTTAGTCCCTTGTATAAAAAGAAGGTTTCTAGCTTCATTGGCAGAACAAAGCTGTGCATTTCTATGCGCCTGGAGTTGTGTGCGTAAATTTTAAGTTGATTTCTGTGCACAGAGAACACCATCAGCCATGCGCGTAATCTTATGATTTGGCACTTTGCGTAAAGCAGCATTAGAGGATTGTTGGCGTAGAACAGAAGTTTTGCCAAAATTTCTTGTCTTCTTGGATAAATCAAATGAATTATCTGCCAGAGGAGACTTGTTTTTACGCTGTACGCGTATAGGCAAGTTCACTTTAGATGCAAAAGCACCATTGTGAACTTTATCGACCATGTCACCGACAGAAGATTTGCCTTTACGCATATAGCACAAAACAGGAACATCTGCCACATCACAGACGAAAGATTTGCCTTTATGCGTATTGCGCAAGACCTGATTGTCTACCACGTCATAGACGGGAGACTGAATTTTACGTACAGAGTGCCACACTGAAGCAGGAACTGCCTCGTCACAGATGGGAGCCCCAACAACATGAGTGGGAAGAATTTTCTTGCCTTCAGCGACAATAGAGAGATCAGAGAGTGCTTTGGACTTAGGAATCCAAACTTTATGCACCTTTCGTGACTTTTGCACATTGGAGCATCGAGCACTTCCACCCCCAGTTTGGAGCATTTCTTCTTAAGCAGTCTGGTTGAATTGAATGACCAGAGTCTTCTTCGTCGATCCAAACGACACATCGTCGTATTGAGCAATTGCTTTCTTGTCATAGGAGAAAGTCATCCCCAGCAGAGTCGCCATTTTGTTAAGTAAAATAGGGTCATCGATGGATCACCAGGCGCATGCCACGATGTTTTGTAATTGAGGGTGATGTTGCCAGAAGTCAAGAAATTTGAAGGCTTTCTTGATGTGGTTATTGTTGATGTTAATCTCAATCAGCAGGGAGGAATGATCTGATTTGGTGGTATTCGGTGGGAGAGGTTGGAGATAAGACCCATGCCGGACCACCGATTGTTGACCAGGGAGCGGTCCAGACGGGAGTATTGTCGGCGGTCGCCTTCCTGTATGTTGCACAAAGTGAAAGCGTTACCAGAGAAAGGGAGGGGTGACAAGTGGGCGTTGAAGATAAAGGTGTTGAAGTCGTTCATGACCGACTGGTGGGGGGGCGGTCGACCCCCGAATTTCTCGTCTCTGCACGTGATCGTATTGAAATCACCTACGTATATCCATATGAGATTGATGAGTTGATGATGGGCGTCTAGCAACGTGTCCCATAGGAACCCGCGGTCAGGGATGTCGCAGCTACCGTGGATGGTGGAAAGTAGGCAGCGGGAGGTCAGAGTGGAGTGTTCCACCCAACAAGAGAGCGCTTGACTCGAGTCATCACTACAAGAAATTCTGCTTACAGTGACGGAAGTCAGTAACGGAATGAATATTCAATCACTAGTATAAGATTAATTGTGTCGGATTAAGAAAAATGTTATTAATACTATTTCTGACAGAATAAATATTTAATAGCGACGGACTATGCAGTCACTAAACTTTATTTAATCATTAAATGAGAAAGTAGATGTGAAAGTTTTAAATATGTTTTGTGAAAAATATTAGGGACTTCTAAATCAGTCACTAATAGAAAAATAGTTTAATATTAAATAATAAATTTAATAAAATAATTAATCAAATAATTTTAAAGATTTTTGGGACCAAAATAGCGGGATTGGAAAATTGGATGCCACTTTTTCTCTCTCGCGCCATCACTTTTTCCTTTCCAGGATATTTGGTCATAAAGGGTTTATGATCCTCTCCTCCTCTAAATATTTACTTGTCTAAAATTTTCTCTTCCTCCTCCTCTCATCTTTCTCTAGTTCATGAGGATTTTCTTCTCCTTGTAATTCTCTCATCTCCTCCGTTTTTACCCATCTCCTCATTCTCTAATAATTTTATCTTTTATTTTAAAGATGCAATCTAGAGAGATCATTGGAGTCCAATCACTTCCGCCACTCTAGGCCAGTGGGGTTTAATCATTTTCCATCGCTTCTCGTCCAGGGAGGAGATCCCAACGGCTCCAGGGAAGAGATCCCACCGGCTCAAATAAATTATAAAATCCTAACCATAATTTTCTTTCACTATTTATGTTATTTTTATTTTCTTTAATTTGTTTTTTTTTTACAATTTTCTAGATTTATTTGCATAGGAATGTGACATTCTTTTTAGTATTTTAAAATGAACTTGTGATTTATATGTAAAGCTAGGCTAAGAAGCATGAAGAGGCACCTGATCCAATATCTTTTTTTTTAGAGACAAACATACTCGAAAGGATATAAAAATATCATGGGTATCTGAATATGCTAAGATGAAGTTTGTAAGTACTATTCTTCTACATTTAATATTCTTTGTTTTGTAAATATTCTAAAAAATAACCAGTTTGGTTTTACATATAAATTTAAAATTTTCAGGTTGAGATGGTACAGAACTTGGAGACTTTGGTTACATTTGAGGGACATGACACGTTTGAATTGCGATAAAGAGTGCATGTCCAAGCAATGGACCCGAAGACACGAAATCGAGTGCATTATTATGTTTCTTACAAATTAGAACATCAATTTGTGTTGATGTAGAATGTATTTTTTTGCTTTGTTTTGGAGTATGTTACTTTTTTGTTTGTCTAATCAGATGAATATATTATTTTTTGCTTTAATTTTTTTAATAATAATCAACTTCTATTATTTTGGATAAAAAAATTGTGATTATAGCATAATATAGTGGAAAGAAATTAGCTTCTACTTATGGATCAAGTAGTCATGAATGATTTAATATATTATTAATGCCAAGTCAAACAATTAGGAATGTGGTTCAAAACATTTATATTTTTTTAATGATCCAACATTAGTGACTGACATATTAATTAGTAGTAATTTTATTAAATGAATAAACAATAGTGACTGACTTAGTTAGTAATAATTATTAATGACCCACATTAATGACTAACGTATTAGTTAGTAATAATTTAATTAATGACCAAATAATAGTGACTGATTTATTAGTTAGTAATAATTATTACTGACCCAACAATAGTGACTGACTAATTAGTTAGTAATCGATATTAAATATCTTTTTATATTAAAAGATAAATACTTATCTACGTGGCGTGTACAATTATAGTGACGGATTTAGGGATTCGTTCGTCACTAATAGTATTAGTATCGCTCGTAGTAGTGACTGACACTAACTCCGTTACTCATGTGATTATTCCGTCATTAACATCATTTCTGACGAAATTCAGTCACTATTAATGTATATTAGTGACCGATCTCCGTTTTAACTATAAGCAAAATTTGTTGTAGTGCATGGATAGTACCAAACTGGATTCCGGCGGCAAAAAGGATCCAGATGTTATTGCACCCGGCGAAGCTGGATGGGAAGCCCAGCTGGATGGATTTAAGTCTTTTTTTAACGGATTTTGGGTTCGATGATAACCAATATGTCTATCCGGCGGAGTTTCATGAGGCTTTTGATTCTCTTCATGGTTGGTTTATTGGACAGTCCTCTCACATTCCACACGAGGATGCTAATCATTGGGAAGGGGACTGAGTGAAAAGGTTGTTGAGTTTCGTGGTTGACTGTGTGGTCATGACCGAGGGCTCTTGGTTGGATTTCTTCTTCTTGTGGTAGGGTTTTTTGGGGGCTATCCAGGTTGCAACAGGGTAGTCGTCCGCCGCAACTGTCGGTCTCTGGGCTGGAGATCCTGTGGCTTCTGAAGGGGTAGATACCGCCTCTTTCTCTATGTCTGCTAGAGCGCAAAGGGGATTGATGTGTCCAGGAATCATGCTTCCTTGGCTTGCCTGAGTCTTTCGATCGCTGCTGGACCGAAGATGGCCAGGTGGTCAATGATGGGGCTGCTAGGAGCGGAGGGAGCGGGGACTACCTGCGATAGGTTTTTTGAGGACTGTGGTGGCTCCTGGTCGCTTTCGGAGAGGTCGATGACGGAGAAAGTAGCGCTCATCTTGCACTCTGTGGGGAGAGGTGGGGGCTCACCAGGTTGTTTTCAGGTGGGAGATTTAACAGGGTGTCGAATTGGTTGTTGAGGAGAATAGCTAGGGCATGAAGGGGACAAATGCCATGCTCTGCTATGGTCATTCGTCGGATCTGGGAGAGGTTTCATTGGCTTCAAAATAGGTGTGAAAGTTTGGGAGGGGGAGGATTGGGGCTTTAGGGGCGGATTGGTTTCTTTCGCGAGTTACAGTTTTTTGGGAGCTTTTTCTTGAATTCTGGATATGCTCGGAAGCAGAACTACGTGGTGTGGCCTCTCATCTGACAGTACTTGCTGAAAATGATGTTGTTAACATATACCAGTGTCTAGAAGAATGTCCTTCCCCCGAGCTCTAGCTGAATCTGGGTGGGTGGGTCTGTGACTAGATCGAGTTCCACGCAGATCTTTATGTAGTTGCCCTTGGATAGGTTGTGGGTTTCTTCAGCGATAGTAACAAGCGTTCCGAATGAGCTAGCTATCCTTTTGAGCGCTGTCGGGGCGAAGCAAACAAGGGGGAGGTTGGGTAGTGTGATCCAAGCTGAGATGATCGATGAGTCAACTTTGGAGTTGAAGCTGGGAGACCATTTGACGATTTTGACGCCTTGTCCGTCTATGCTGGAGGTTCCTTTAGCCCAGACTTTAGAGAAGTTCGAGTCGGTCGAAAGGTGAAGGTACATGTGTTTAGGGTCGAAAGGCGCGATCCTGTAAACAGATGAGATACCCCAGCCAGCGATGGCTTCTTGCACTTTGGCGATCTTCGGTCATCCCGAGGAAAAATTAAGCACGATAGTCTTCGCGAAGGTGGAGGATAGGGAGGAGATCTCGCCTTCGGAGAAAGGAACCTGTAAAGGCAGGCTGTCGCCAGCGGTCGGTAACATGATGTCGGGACGGACAGCCCCCTGTCCGGGCGCAGTATCTCGGCAAAAGTAGGGCCTGTGGGGGAAGGGTCGCCGCGGCCGAAGGCGGGGACGGGGTGTGCTGACCCAGCTATGAGGGAGGATGGAAGAGGGTGGGGGAGGTGTGTGAGGGAGGTGCCGGCGATCCGTATGCCGAGGACGACGGGATAGATGGCTGGTGGTTTAGGGGTGGCACGGAGGGTGTCGAGCAGCTGGCCCCGATTCCAACGGCTGCCAACGACCAGAAGACACCTAGTATGGAAGAAGGGGATCCCACCGGGAGACCAGGAGCGTATGCACGAACCGAATAGTGCGTATAGCTTAGTAGTGGGGGAGCATAGGTTTGTTAGGGGTCGCATAACTGCTTGCGGTGGGGGGGTGGGAGCCTAAGCTAAGAGCGCCCGAGGGAGGGTTCCTGCCGGGGGGGTGCGTGCATATCCGATGACAGACGAGGGAGTCTTGCATGGGCGCTTGGCCTATAAGGGGCGCATAACTCGAGGGAGTTTGGCTGGCCAAGGGCCAGGAAGCAGTGGGCACATGGCAGCCCGAGGGCACATAGCCCGGTGGTTCGACAATGGGCGCGTGGCCTACAAGTGGCGCCAAGTTGACCGGGGCCTTGGAACCGACATCAGGCACATGTCCAACCAGAGGTGCGAAGCTGGTGGAGAGCGCATGGCCAGAGGATGGCGTATGGCCGGGCAGGGGCGCTCGGCCAACAGAGGGCGCATGGCCACCCCTGAGAAAAGTGGGCGCATAGCGGTCGACTCTGCCCACTGTCACCACAGAGGAAAATTCGAATTCGAATTCGAATTCGAAGGACGGAGGAAGTCCGGGCCTAGCTTGCCGACTGTCTGATCGAGCGAGCCAGCCAGGGGTGGGGAGCAGCTGGGGGGCGTCGTCGCTCGAGGCAACCGGAGGGGTGGCGCGATGCCTGGGGGAGCGGATTCCTGACGGGGTCGACTGCCAGTACGGGTCGACGGTTGGAAGCAAGCGGGGGAGCCGCACAGGGGAACGATGCCAGGGGTGGCCACTGGAGGTAAGGAGTGGGTGGGGTTAGACCCGGGGTTGGAAGCCAGGGGTGGCCACCGGAGCTTGGGGCCACCCCGACCAGAGCAAGCTGTTCGGTCGTCCATGGTGGAGAAGGGTGCGAGGCGCCTGGTCGTCTCGAGTACGAGGCCACCGAAGGAGCGCCGAGGACGGAGGGGACGGCCGGGCGACGCCGGAGGGCGAGGGGGTATGGCACACGGCGCACGACCGTGGTTGCGCGGCCCCGGCGCCTAGAACGAGGGGGAAGGGGGGTCATACGGCCATTGCTGGAGCTGGAAAGGGGAAGGAAGAATTGTATTATATTATATTATAAGAATTGGATTATATTATATTATAATATATATATATATATATATATATATATATATTCAAGATCCATGTCTTATACTTGGAACATATATGACAATGTCAGAGATCATAAGTATGCTAATTTGGCTCATGTTACAACTCTAAAAAAGCGTAGCTGGATCGGATCTATAGAACAGAGGTTATCCCTTAATATAGCGGAATGGAAGTGAGAAAAGGTTGTGTATATAGTCGCAAGACTAGGCATAAAGACAACATCGATTAGACACATTAGTTATAACTTTCTGAAAAATTCCTTTGAAGATGTAACTGGAAATAAGAAAAGTGACAAACTCTCAGTTGGTACTTTTCAGGATAAGTCTCACCAGTTGGTGTTTGCAAAAACAAAAGTATGAAACTTTATTGATACAAACTTTGTAAAAGATTACAATTTGAATTCTGGGAATGGTATAACTTTAGGAATCCAATCTAGATGACGATTGCTTTATCCCTTGGACGATGTGAACTTTGAAGACGAAGCCACTGAAGTTGAGAACAACTCTGAAATTGAAGGCAGAAAGCCTCGAAAGTCGAAGGCAAAAGCCTCGGAAGAATGCAGCAGCACTTGGGCAAGAACTCCTGAACTCTCTGATTTCTGATCTCTGATTTTGAACTCTTGCTCCCCTTGAAATGAAGACTTGAAACTCTATTTATAGAGTTCTGGAAATAACTAACTTTCAGTTATTCTGGACTGCGCAGGATAATTTGCGCAGCAATTGGTTTGCACAGCATTGGACTGCGCAGGCAGTTGCTGGATCGTAGGCCAACTATCTGGGACACATGGCATCATTTGATTGAAATGCGCATGATCGTGCATAGACAGTTGCCACGTAATGAGCAATTGATGGCATGAATGCCACATGTACTTTATCAGTTATGTTGGTAGAATACGTAACCTGAACTGCGCAGACTCAGACTGCGCAGGAATGGATTGCGCCATCATGGATTGCGCTGCCAACTGTCAGCCGCCCTTGAGCACTGTACGGCGCAATAAACGAATAGTCTCCTCGTTCTCCGTGCTGTCAGCTGTCAGGAAGATTTGATTTGATTTAGGTAATGATGACTTCTGCCACGTCAGCCTGCGCAGTTGGGAACGTGCGCAAACCAACGTACGCAATTCGATTGCTGCGCAATCTGTTGTCTGCGCAACTCATCAAAATGATGTATATCTTGATTCTCTGACTTTGTTGATTGATGCAACTTGATTTTTTTTAGGACCTACAAGACCCCCTTCAAAGTTTTCGAAAGTTAATTTTATTCAAAATTTTGAAATATATACTTTAAATTTTTAAATTTTGAATCAAATTGCGCATGAAGATGAACTGTCTGCGCAAAGCGAAGAGCCCCCAATTTTAGGCGCAATCCGAGGTAGCCGTTTCATATTTCGAAAGCTATAAATAGCCATCTCTTTATTTTCATTTCTTTACTTTGCATCCATCAAGCTCTTGAGAGAAATCCCCCCGAACCCTTGCTGTCCTCCTCCGACGACGACTTTCATGGCACCTCGACGATCCTCCACTGCCGCCGCCGCCGCAAAGGGCAAAGCCCCGGCCGAGTCCTCATCCAGAACTGCGCACAGAGCCTCTCGTCACGAAGATGCCAACCATGCGATGTTAGGTAGAAGACTTCAAACCCTTTTTAGGGTTTTGATACCATTGTCTTTCGAAATCTATCTCTTTTTAGAGATGTGATCATATTGCGCCACCCTCTTTAGGGTTCTGGTTGCACAAATCAGTTAACTCTTCATTTTTATGAAGATCGACTTTCTGTGCAATCGGTTGAACTGCGCTGGCAGATGTCAGCGCAATCTGCTGATTTGTGCGAGATCATCAGCGCAAACTGATGGCTGTTCGTTCGTGCAGTCTGATGTTTGCGCAAACTGATGTTGCGCAATCTGATGTTGTGCAGTCTGATGTTGCACAATTTTGATGATAGAATTTTTTAATTTTGACTTATACTGAATTTTTTTGTTTCTTTCTGTCTGATGCAGTGAATACGAGAGATGATCCTGAATACGAAACTTTTGTGGGAACTCTTTCGGAGTCTGAATATAAAAAAGATCTGTCTCATGTTCACTATCCTCAGTACGATCTGCCGGCCTCCCGTCAGGCTATACTGATCTCCCAGGATAATGAGACTTTAATGTGTTTGATGAATGGACAGCCCCTAGAGTCAGCGGATGCTGTTATTCAAAAGAAACCCTTATTCCTGTTCGGTGACGCCTTTGAGAAAGTCTCTCAGCCTAGGCCGAGGATGGAGGGAAGAATAGTTCACCAGGAAAATAGATCATTCTTCATACCAGACATTGCTCGCTGCCTCCCTTTGTCGCGGTATGCTCATGCGAGCTACCCAAGGAAGATGGAGTGGAACATCACTCTTTTTCAGGATGCCCGTGCAGGGAAAATCTTCGTAAAGAAGGGGCCAAACAAGAAGGATATATTTTATAGCTCCTCTGATAGATATAGCGTCCTGTTGAGAGGCTTGAGACCCGGCTGCATTCCACCAAAGAACTCCTCTATGCTGATGCATGTCAGGACACCGATATTCGCAAATAAATTTACGAAGGCTGAAGGAAAATACCCCGAACAAGACATCAGGCTGACTGGATTGGTGAATCCAGATTACAAGCGATGGAACTACATTGCGAATTAGATTCTGACAACATTCCAAGACAGACTCCAACAGATCAATCTGTATCAAGCAGTGCACGCCACTGTATACGGCTTTGCTCCCAACCCACATATGTTTTTAGCCTTGGCTGAGAGGTACAACTATAGGACGGGGACCTTCATGACCCCGGGTGGAGAGATGGGGTTTGCACTCCACGAGATGAAGTATATCTCGTACTTGTCCATGGCAGATGCTCCGTATGAGGAGTTTGTACCGACAAATGATGAGCTGGACAAGCTTAGAAAAGAGAATGCAGCAATGGTGGCAGTGTTCGAGGAACTGCTATGCCACTACAAGATCTGCTCTCTGTTTTATAAGAGTGCTACCGCCAACACTTGTTACTCTTCGAAGTGGTTACCATATCTGTTTCTCAACCACATAGAAGAGAAGAAGACCAAGGAGAATGACAAATGCTACCCTAACATCTTCAAACCTTTGAGCAACGCAGAGGTCATAAAGCTGATGGAACAGAGTGGTAACTTTGATAAAAAAGTGAAAGATGATCATGAGTATCCTCCTTTGAAGACAGGGGACACTTTGGAGAGTTACTTAAGAATGGGATATAGACCCATGTCAGAAGAAGCACAACTGGCAGGGTTCCTAACATACTGGCTTCGGAGGTTTGTGGTTCCCGGATCCAGTGCTGTGGATCGCTTTCACCGTGGCGTTCTTTTTACTGCTGTCAAGTTAGTCTTCGGTTATAACCTATTATCAGCAATGACTTACAAACTAAATGCCAGTCTTCATTTGTATGTCGACCTGATGCTAAAGGCGAAAGGAGAGAAAGAGTTCACTCGCTTAGAACTGCCATACACATATTTATTTGGATGGTTGCTGCTTCACTATCCCACCTTAATGGACCCCAGCATGGGACCGGTTGATGGCAGTTTTCTTCGAAGATATTCTCAGGGAAAATGGAAATATACTTCTTTGAGCGAGTGTAGATATGTTTTGAATCTGAATAGAGGATGGAACTTTTGTTGTGCTCCTCTCCCTGCTGGATATGATCAGATGCCAGCAAATATGGTGGATTCAAAGATGCAACCTCTAACCCGTGCAGCCTTTGAGTGGTTGAAGACGATTCGACCGTCTCATCTGGTTTATCGGTTCGAAGAGGAATGCTATTTAGAACCATATCTTCCCAGCCGATTTGCTCGGCAGTTTGGATATGATCAGTTCCATGTAGGAAATGCAATTACTTGTCTCCAAGACAAAGGTTATTTGATAGACAGGGCCAGAGCTTGGGCTTATTACAATGCCCGTGATACGAAAGCCACCTTTTCAATGCCAGCAAAGAGTACTCCCCAGGGTCCTCGGATGCTCTTCACATATTCAGTGTTTTATACATCCGCGAATACTTTTGCCGAGAATTTTAATCTCGCAGATAGTTTCGCTTCTGCAACAAGATTGAGGAGAGGGAGAATTGCTTCATCGATCCCTGCAAATGATGAGGTGTACGAGCCAGCGGATGCACCTCTAGAAACTTCGAGGGAGATTATGTTCCCTCAAGAGGTAAATGCACCATTGCGTGTTTCTCTGAAAGTGGGTAGATCTCCCGCAAAGAAAAGAAGAAGAGAGGAGCCTCCTGCTCCAGCAGCAAAGAAGAAATTGATCCTAGATCATTCTTCTGAAAAGGTCACTATAAGATCCCAATCTCGGCAATTGGCCGAGACACATCAAGAGGCTGCCACTATACCAACTTCTGTGCAGAAATAAGCAGAACCAGTAAATGTAGAGAGTCCTGCCAGACCTCTACACAGAAAGAAGTGGGTGGTCACCAGAAGAATTTTAGCAGAATCTTCTTCCAGACAAATCCTGACTTCAGTAGATGCTGCAGCAGGAATTATAATGTCATCTCCCACACCTGTTTCTGAATCTGGGAGCAAAACTCTTGAAGAAACTGAACAGAGGGGAGATCTTGTCCCAAGAACTGAGGTTGAAGAGTCTAGAGAGAACATCACAGAGGAAGAACAAAATATTGTACGACCTCTTTCACCTGTTGCAGAGGCAACTCAACCTCCTCTTACTCCTAGGACTCTTCGTGAAGAAGAAGATCGTGAAATAATCGCAGCTTTAGAAGATTGCAGTTATAGCCTGCAGGATGATCAGACTGCAACTAACAGTGGGAATGCAACAGAAGAAGAAGAAGAAGACGAGGAGAGCTCTTCGTCTGAAAATGTTGATGAATATATACAAGATCCTGAAAGGGATAATGAAGAACATATATCTCTTGATACTGCCGATGATATTTCAGATCCTAAAAAGGATATTGAAGTGGAGGCGTCTGCAGAAAAGTTGCTGATCTTTTAAATCCTGATGAAGATGTTGAGATAGAAAGATCTCTTGAAGAAGCAGCCAATGAAGATGTGTTGAAAGAAAATCCCGCCACCGACCCTCAAGGTATAAAACGAGATCTAGCAATCTTCTCTTTTAAAATAGACTGATAACTAATATCTTCATTTGTAATTCTTGCAGATCTTGAGACTCTGCCAACACCTCCAACGGACCTGGCGATGGTGCCCATACCAACGGTGGTCGTTAGTAGTAGTCATCATCTATCTTGTGGTTCAGAGGCGGGCAGTAGCCAAGCTATTGCGGCTGAAGTGACTTCTGCTCAGTGGGAGTCTATTCCAGCAGGGAATGCACTTGTTACTAGATCGAACCAAGGTTAGATCGCTCTTATTTGATCTTCTTGTTCATCGGCAAACAATTAGTAAAATAACAAATTTACTATTGCAGAGGATCAAACAGGAGGAGCGACTAGCTCTACTCTGGCTCCTTTGTTTAAAGAGCCTGTTGTCCAGCCACAAAGGGTCGAGCAACCTGCTGCCTCATCCTCAACAGGAGTAACAGCGACTCCTGGAACTCTGGCCATTAATCAACAAGTTGTCCAGTCATTCACCAGTTGTTTCTTCGAGTCCCTGGGATCTCTTGTTCAAAAAATGATAGAGAAAGAAGGAACTGATTTCATTATGGTTAGGAAGCTAACTTCTTTCTTAATAAGAGCCATAAGGGAGCAAGGAGACGAGGCTCAGGCCACTCTCCTTGAACACATATTGAACGAATTAGAAGTCTCCATAAAGAAATATAAGGAGCTCAAGAAGAAGGAGATAGACTGTTTAGTGCAGGCTGAATTTGAGCGACTGGCTCAAGCCGCTGATATAGAAAGGGTAAACCTTCAAAATCTTTTAGAGGCTCATTCTGCAAAATCAGCTGAATACAACTCTAAGATAGAATCAGTTACTTTAATGGCTGAAAGCAAAGGACAGAGACTTGCTGAGCTGAAAGCAGAAATTACTCGCCTCCAGCAAGAATTTGAAGAGGAAACTGTTAATCACCAACTTGTGATTGAACAATTCAATGCCTTAATTCAAGAGAGGAATGAGTACGAGAGAACCCATGGTGCAGAAATCACCCGTCGGACAGTGGACATGCCCGTTTTTGATGAAGAAAGCGGGATGGAAGAAGCAAGAAGGATAGTAACATCAACTCATGAAGAAGAGCTGCAGACACTGAAGCAGCAAATTGACAATCTGATTATCCCTCCTTCTTAATTAGAACTTTTTTGTATTTTTGTGTTTGTTGCTGTAGATGCGTTTCTGTAATGCCTCATATTTTGATAAATAAAAGACATTTTATTGTGGCTCCATTATTTATTGTATATCTTATTCAGATATAAATAACAGATAGACATGATATATTTCTTGATGAATATTGACAACTTAATCGAAAATGACAAGTTGCTGATATGGATAATGATCGATGATGAATCGTCAATGTATGTGATATGAATGAACGGGAAGACCGTCAAGTGATAGATGATAATGAACGAGTGAACCGTCAAGTGATGATGAACGAACGGGTGAACCATCAAATGATGATAAATGAACGGATGAACCGTCAAATGATGATAAACGAATGGATGAACCGTCAAATGATGATAAACGAACGGATGAACCGTCGGGCATTAATGAACGGACGAACCGTCGGATGAATGTGATAAATGAACGGATGAACCGTCATGCATTTAATGAACGGACAAACCGTCGGATGAATGTGATAAATGAACGGATGAACCGTCATGCATTTAATGCACGGACGAACCGTCGGATGAATGTATCACTTCATTAGTTGAGGAACTTCTGCCTATAAATATAGCAGAAATCTGACAGGAACGAACACTTCTACTCTTCAACATAAAAATGTCTTCTGGAGAAGCATCTAAGAAGGCTGAGATTGTCCCGAAGGTTCAGAAGGGCACTAAAGAACGCCCTACCGATCCAGTTCAGCTGAAGGAGGCAGAAGCAGGCGAAGGTCCGTCTGCACCCCAGCCACCGAGAGACATCCTGGACTTTCTGCTTGAACCAGGAAGGACTGAAGAAGAAGAAGCCATGAGGATGGCTGCCTGCAAGTTCCTCGTGGGATCCAACAAAGAGGTTCTCGACTCTTTTGCTGACCGTGTTTTTGAAAAGGACGGTAGTGGTCCACGTCCAAATGTAGAGAAGGATGATAATGACCTTCCTTAATATCATGTACTATCATTCATGATTAAATAAAATTTTATTTATAAATATGAACTTGTTTGATGATTTACAAACATTTACATTTATACATAGTACATTTTAAGGAACTTGCCATTGATAGGCATCATAGCAATTCGTCCATCCAGTTCTGAGAGTTGATATGCTCCATTAGAGAAGACTTTGCTCACAACACATGGACCTTCCCACTTTGCGTCGAACTTACCTTTACTCATATGAGTCATAGTCATAGGACGTCTGACCGTTAAAACAAGTTCTCCTTGCTGAAAGGCTCTGACCTTCACTTTACGATTGAACGCCTTCGAGATGCGGGCTTGATATAACTCAATATGTTGTTGAGCCATTAATCGCTTTTCATCCAATGCCTCCAATTCTTGAAGTCGAAGAAGGTCATTATTCTCTGTAGTGAGCTCGTTAGCAATGGCAATCCTTAAAGAAGGAATTTGAAGTTCCAAAGGAAGAACAGCTTCACAGCCATATACCAGAGAGAAAGGTGTAAAACCCGTAGGATTACAGACCGTAGTTCGGTATGCCCATAAACATTCGCCAAGCTTTTCACTCCAATTCCGTTTGTTAGTAGACACAAACTTTTTGAGAAGCTTGATAATGGTTTTGTTAAAAGCTTCGGCTAAACCGTTAGCAGCAGGATTGTATGCAGTCGAAGTGACATTATCAATCCGGTGATCATCACAGAATCTGGTAAATTTATGGCTGATGAATTGAGGTCCATTGTCATGGATGATTCTTCGAGGTACACCAAATCTATAGATAACGTGGTGTTTAACGAAGTTGATGACACTGCTAGTCTTAACTTCAGCCAGAGGTATAGCTTTAGCCCACTTAGAGAAGTAGTCGGTTATCGCCAATATGAACCGATGTCCTCTAGAAGAAGAAGGATTGATAGGACCTATGACATCGATGCCCCAAGCTTCGAAAGGCTAGGAAGCAGCTGTCGGATGTAGAAATTCCGAAGGTTGATGAATGAAGTCTGCATGGATTTGACAGGCTCGACATTTCCTTGCATATTCGATGGCATCTGATACCATAGAGGGCCAGTAGTAACCCATGCGTCGGATGCGATCCTGTAGTTTAGGACCGGGCTGATGTGCTCCGCAAACACCGTCGTGAGCTTCACGTAGTACTTGTTTTGCTTCATCACCAGCTAAACAGCGTAGAAGAAGACCGTCATAAGTCCGTCGATAGAGAGTCTTAGTGGTTTGATTATAGTAGAATCGTAGAGATCGTCGTCGGATACTTGTAGCTTCCTTAGGATCTTTGGGGAGTATGTCGTGAACCACGAAGTCGATGAAAGGAGTTCTCCAATCGTCATCGATAACATTAATTTCAGCAAAATTACTGAACTCAATGTTACGATTATTTTCTACGCAAAATAATTCTCGATTAGAAATAACCACCACTTGTTGTCTTCGGATAGGGACAACTAAGACTGCTGCAAGATTGGCTAAGGCATCTGCTTCAGTGTAACAAGCTCGACGTACATATTCAATAAAGAAAGCTTTGAACGATGTAACCATGTTGATTGCTGCCTCAAAGTAAGGTACCAGATCTTGATGACGGACTTCATAAGTTCCTCTAACCTGGTTAACAACCAACTTAGAATCGCCATAAACTTCGAGATACTCGACGTTCAATTGCTTAGCTAATTGGAGACTAATGAGTAGAGCATTATACTCTGCTACATTATTGGAACATGATTCGTCTAGAGAGTAAGCTCTTTGGATAGTTGATCCGTCTGGAGAAACGAGAACAACTCCAACTCCTGCTACAATAGCACCATTGGGTCCAATTTTAGATGCTCCGTCAAAGAATAGACGCTAAGTTGAAAATTCTTCAGAGATCAAGTTGATTTCTAACGTCTTATCTGGAATTTCATCGTAAAGCTTGGACGTTTCTGGTACGGGATGAGCCGCCAAGAAATCTGCCAATGCTTGACCTTTAATAGACTTTTGAGGGACATACACCATGTCATATTGAGCTAAAAGGATGGCCCATGTAGCAAGTCGAGAGTTGAGTGTGGTAGGCTTCTTCATCAGTACCCGAAGAGGATTGACTCGGGATATGACATGAATGGTTTGACCAATGATGTAATGCCTCGTCTTTTGAACGGCAAACATAAGGGCTAGGCATTCTTTTTCAACCAGACTATAACGGTGTTCAGCACCAGTCATAGTACGACTGAGGTAATAAATGGCCTGTTCGTGACCTTATTTGTTCTTTTGGGCGAGTAAAGCACCCAATGAATGATCCATAGCGCGGACATACATTAAGAATGGATTACCCGAGATTGGTGGCACCAAAATAGGTAGGTTCATAAGATATCGTTTGATGTCGTCAAATGCTTGTTGACATTCTTCAGTCCAAATAAAAGATACACCCTTCTTCATTAGTTGAGTGAATGGTCTACAGCGTCCAGACAAGTTCGAGATAAATCGCCTGATGTACGCAAGTCGGCCTTGGAATCCTCGTAGCTCTTTTAGGTTGCGTAGAGGACGCATCTCTTGAATGGCTTTGATCTTCTCGGGATCCACGTGTATACCCTTAGAGGTAATGACGAAGCCGAGAAATTTACCACTAGAGACACCCAAAAATGACTTGGTGGGATTCATCTTGAGCTGATGTTGACGCATGAGATTGAAGATTATTCTCAGATCTTGGATATGATCTTCTTTTAGACGACTTTTGACAGCAATATCATCGACATAACATTCGACAATTTTACGAAGATGTTCTCTAAAAATGGTACTCATGGCTCGTTAGTAAGTTGTACCAGCGTTCTTGAGACCAAATGGCATTACTGTGTAACAATAGACTCCTCGAGGAGTACGGAAAGATGTGTGTTTTTCATCTTCGGGATTCATTTTGATCTGATTATATCCAGAGAATCTATCCATAAAAGATATTCGTTCGAACCCACAAGTATTGTCAATCATCACGTCCGTGATAGGAAGAGGAAATTCATCTTTCGGACATGCTTCATTAAGATCTCTGAAGTCGATGCAGACTCGAACTTTGCCAGTTTTCTTCAGGACTGGAACAACATTGGCTACCCAATCAGGATGTTGTTCTTCTCGAATAAAGCCACAGGCGATAAGCTTCTTGACTTCATCATCGATTGTGTCTATCATTTCAGGCTTAAATCGCCTTTGTTGCTGTTTGACTGGTTTAACATTAGGAAGAATATTCAGCTTGTGAGTAGCAATCTTGGGGTCTAAACCTGGCATGTCCTCATAACTCCAAGCAAAGACGTCAATGTATTCTTTAATGAGAAGAATCAACTCTTGCTTATCTGCTTCTGGAAGATTCTTGCTAATAAAGATTGGACGAGGTGACTCGCTTTCTCCTACATCAACTTGAATTAATTGATCTTCGGTAGGAGGTTCTCTTTGTTCAAATCGAAGCACCCACTGATTATCCATCTGTTGAACCCAAGGATCTGTCTCAGGACTTTCTTCAATATCCTCTTCATATCCTTCTGGAAGTTCAGCAGAAACCATATTAGAAGATACGATTATACGATGGACTTCACCGATGCTAGTATCGGAATCCCATGATCTAGAATCAGAAGAATTAGAACGTTCTTCGCTATCAGAGTCAGAAGCTGCTGGGGATAACATTGGAGGAGAAGCGTATCCGAGACCTCTTTTGGTCCTGCTATAATACATTTGTGATTTTCCTTTTGGAACTGTTGTACGAATGGGAGTTCGTCTACCTTTACCGTAGTTAAGGCCGCTTTTGAAGTCGTAACCCATCTTTCGGACGATGTCTTTTGATTGTTGACTGTAACGACGGAATTAAAGAGGTCCTGTGTCGTTAACTTTGCTATCATCCGTGTAGCAAAATTTTTGTTCCGGTCTTTTACTAAAAAGTATTGGACTTTCGTCTTTCTTGCGAGCAGGAACAATACGATATGAATCTTTTGGATGTTCACATGAAACTTCTGTTTGAAGAGATTGTACAACTCCCATTGTAAATGACTGAAAGCTATCTAACATATCCAAATAATATTTAGTATGATAAATAACATCAGTATACTGGAAAGTAGATGCTTTTTCATTGATATTTACATCTGTATTTACATCAGGACCTTTAGCCTTAACAGGCTTGGTCAGATTGATTACAAAAGGGAGAGAAGAAGAACGTGGAGCAGGCTTGTTATGACGAAGGTCAATAACAAGTGGCTCAGAAGAGACGAGCTCCCTTTTTTCTTTGTTGCGAGTTAAATCAACAACAAGTGGATCAGAAGAAGTGAGCTACTTTTTGTCCTTGTTACGACGTAAATCAATAACAAGTGGCTCAGAAGAGGTGAGCTCCCTTTGATTTTGATCAATATCAACTGATTTTTCCTGAACCGACAAGTGAATAGCCAGTGGTTTAGAAGACTGAGGATGAGAAACACGCCCTTTGACAGGTATGATGAGAGTATCATTGGGCACTGCTTTTTGATCTTCTTCAGTATCCATGGCCAATACCACTTTCATAAATTCCTCCTTGTACATACGAGCATCGTTGCAATATGCTTTAACGCCTTTGAAAAGATAAAGGTCTGCAACTTCTTTATGAACTTGTCCTTTATCATCGACGTATTTAAAGCATTGATGAAGAGTTAAGGGAACAACATTGTGTTCATGGAGGAATGGTCTTCCCAGAAGAGCGTTGTAAGAACAACCATGATTGTCAATGATATAAAAAGTCACCTTTGTGCGAAGATTGCCTATTTGAAGTTTTAAGCGGATCTTGCCCAAAGGTTCACTTTTTCCTTAGTTAAATCCCAAGATAGTAGTGATTGTGCTCGAAAGACTATGCACTGGTATCTTCAACGCATCTAGCATTATCTTTGGCATGATGCTAAGTGCAGACCCTGGATCTATCAGGATACGATCGACCTTCATCGAATCAACATATCCTGTATAGTAGAGAGGACGATCATGTCTATTATCTTCCAGCAGCATATCATCCTGAGTGAAAGTAATATTTGGAATTAATTCCAAAACACTATGACAGTGATGGCAAGAGACTGGTTCTGATTCCGGCTTTTTGAGCAGCGTTAAGCAAGTTTCACCCTGCATCAGAGCTTCACTTAGAGTTTCTCGAGTCTCTTTAGAAAGACGCAAGAGCTCGAAGATTGATAGTCTAGCCGGTGTATTGGCCAGTTGAGCCAATATATCAAAGTTATATGGCTTTTCAAGTCCTGTAGGAGATGACTTCTTCAGGGGCTTATCAAAGCGGACTTGTTGCTTGCCTTTGTCAGCAACCACCGGCTTGGGAGGAATATGCACTACAGCTGGTGAAGATGTAGAAGGGATCTCTTCAGTGGAAACAGGTTGTACTGGAGCAGGTTCAGAAGAAGAAGCAGGATTCTCTTGACCTTCAGAATAATCTTTCAAATAGGCTTTCCCTGATCTGGTGCCTAACAGAATCTCTTCGTCAAATATGGGATCAAAAGACACCATGTTGCAAATTTTGGTTTTGCCTTTAGAACGAGCTTTCTTCTTGGAAGAAGAGGACACTTCGAATTCCGGAGCAAGATCAGGATGGATCCACATAATTTTACCGTTGTCAAGAGACAAGGGAACAAGACCTTCATTTGGTGGAAGTGGGAGATTTTCAATCTCAAGAGTAGCTTTGGGAATTGGAATGACACCGTGCTGTACCATCTGTAGAGGGAAGTCCCCAAACTGGACTGAAACCATGTTCGCAGTAACAGTCTTCTCATTTTGCTGCAGAGTAACTATACCAGCATTGACAAGCTCCTGAATTTTGCCCTTGAGCACATAGCATGCTCGAGTGGGATATCCAATGAACCTGTGATAGACACAATATTTAGGATGATCTGTCTTACCGACTTCATCAGGTTTCTTTGGGTCAGGGAGTTGAATTTTATTGCTTTTGAGTAAACACTCAAAGATGCTTGCAGTGTCATTCTCGTCGAAGGAATATTCTACTTTCGGACGAGGTTTCCTCGGTGGAGGTGCAGAAGGAATAGGAGTGGATGTAGGCGGAGCCACATTGACAGCTAAAGATTTTTTGTTTTTGTTCAAATTAATGTTTAAAGTTTCTTTTGCTTTGCGATTGTTCTGGCGATTGCCACCACCTGATGTCTGGTGTTCATCCCGATCAGGGTTAGACATTTGTACCCCCAATTGTTTGAACTTCTCGGCACTTACTTCTGCAACTTTGGCGTTGATAATGAATAAAGGCCAATCTTGAAACTGGGTAGATCCCGTCCACATACTGATAATAGGCAATAGATTTGCCTTACAAGTATCAATAGTGACAGCAGCTGGAGTCCCAGGAGGCATTTTCAAGGCTTCACGGCGGAACCGTTCGATAAAGCTCTCAGCAGATTCATTATGTTTCTGTTTAATTTTGTTGAGAGCCGACATAGTCATATCATTGAATCCTTCATAGAACCGTTCTAAGAAGATTTGTTTGAGACCTGAAAATGAAGTGATACAACCATCGGACAAACTTCTATACCAGTCATATGCTACACCGGCTAAGCAACCGACGAATACTCTGGTAAGAAGAGCGTCATTTAGCTGGAGTTGAACGGTCATTACCTCAAAATGATTGATGAATTGACTAGGAGAAGTACTGCCATCGAACAAGGAGATTGTTGGGATTTTGTACTTCAGTGGGAACGGGACTTCCTTCCATTCAACTAGATAGGGCTGCTTGATTCCTAATCTTTGTAAGTTGTCTTTCTCTTTAAAGGCTTCGAACTGAGTTCGCAAGAGTTTGACAGCTTCGTTGGCATCTTCTAATGACGAAGAAGGAGCAGGTTGAGTTAGAATAGTAGGAGGAGGAACGGCATTGTAAGCATTACCCCCCGCTCCTGATTGACTTGGTATAGTTTGAACCTGTACAGAAGGTATTTGAGTAGGTGCTACCCCCAATCCAGCATTGACAGGCACTGATGATGCTATGATTTCAGGATTTGCAGGTAGTACGGTAGGTGGTGTAGCATGTTGTGCTACAATGATAGAATGCATATTAGCAACCATTTTAGCCATGGTTTTTAGCTTGTCTTCAAGTACGGCGATTCGCTGTTCTTGATTTGCAGAAGTTGAAGCATCTGGATCATCAGTGACAACATAAGCTGTCACTTCTCTTGGTACAGTGAAAGACACTGTCTGTTCAGAGCTTTCACTATATGCATCGTAGTCAGAGAAAGAGTCATCTCCTGAATGAGAAACAGGAAGATAACTTGAAGAATCTTGAGGAAGATTCCTTTGACCGATTGTATTTTGGCTTTGGGAACGGGTATGTCGAAATACTCCTTCAGAGGATTCTTGGAGTAATTCTAAATACCGTTGGCTTGGTTTACGGAGTCTACCGTGCTTAGAGCATCTTTTACCCTCAGTGTCTCGGGAAGTCATGTTAACAGAAGCATACAAGACTTCATCTTCATCTGACATAGGTTCAGTTTTAGCAAAAGTCAAACGATCGAAGACAGATCGTTTTGTTGTTTGACAACAACATTGAATGATGACTTTGTGATTGCAGTGATGATCAGATGGTTGAACTGGAGGTGTTGAGATGGTATCCCGCTTTTGTCTGAGATGTTCTCGAAGATCGGGAATAGCAACAGGATGAGGAAAACTCTGAAGGATCTGTTCTTTGATAACATTCGGAACATGATTCCGATTCTTCAAATGTTTAGTCCCTTGAGTATATAGGGAAGTGCTCACTTCATTGGCATAAGTGTCGGGATTTTTGACCTTGGAGATTTGTTTCTGATGATGTTTGATCTTCGGCATTGGTTGTTTGCGTTTCACCGAAGTAGGTCTGCTAAGATAAGTTCTGAGATCAGCAAATTCACCCTCAGGGGCTTCTGTTTGAGACACTAACAGTTTTCCCTGTCTGGAACGAAAAATCTTGAGAGTTGGGAGGTCCTGGAATTCTGCTACCGGGGTAGGCAGAATACCTCTTTGGTCAGTACAAGTTCTCTTGTCATAAAGGAAAGAAGAATCCCTGTTTGAAAGAGTTCTAGTACTGATTGGTGCCGAGGCACGTTCAGATTGATCTTCTTCGGTAAAAACTAAAGAAGATTGAGAAAAGACCAAAGAGCCTTTTCCTTTGTTTTGTGAAGGAGGATTAGCTAAAGAGCGTTTCCCTCTATTGTCTTCCAAGTCATGAGACAAGGAAGTTTGAGAAAAGACCAACAGGTCTTTTCCTTTGTTTTGAAGAGAAAGAGGAATAGCCAAAGGACCACCCCCAGTGGATTGCGCAGGGGCAATAGGGTGTTTGGAAAGAGGAGCAGAATCTTTCCCTTTGTTATGAGAAGAAGAGAGTTTAGCCAAAAGGCTGTCATTCTTAGATTGCGCAGGAATACTTTGCACAGGAGTTCTTGCCACAGAGTGTTTAGATTGCACTCTGGTTGCTGGAATGTTATTTTGCGCAGGAAGTTTAGCAGCCAATTGCGCCAGAGGCATAGGAGTTTTATACTTAGTCATGACAGCATATGAAGTCTTTTGTGCACTGGCCATAGCAGACTATGCAGCAGTGGCAGAGACAGATTGTGCACTGGATTTGGTAACAGAAGCACTGAACTGCGCAGCAGACTTGCTGGCAGATTGCGCAGAAGATTTGCTGGCTACATTGACAGAATGTGCAGCAGTCTTTAGGACCCACTTTGAGTGCACTTTGCTTGTGGCAGCAGTAGTTGCAGTACGAGGAGTGGTCTTGGAGTTGATCATAGATTCATAGGCTATCTGGTTGATCTTCACAACCAGTGTCTTCTGCGTCTTTCCGATAGATGCTGTGTCACATTGAGTTGTCACTTCCTCGTCGGAGAAGAAAGTCGTCCCCAGCAGAGTCGCCATTTTGTTTACAAAAACAAAAGTATGAAACTTTATTGATACAAACTTTGTAAAAGATTATAATTTGAATTCTGGGATTGGTACAACTTTAGGAATCCAATCTAGATGACGATTGCTTTATCCCTTGGACGATGTGAACTTTGAAGACAAAGCCTCTGAAGTTGAGAACAACTCTGAAATTGAAGGCAGAAAGCCTCGGAAGTCGAAGGCAAAAGCCTCGGAAGAATGCAGCAGCACTTGGGCAAGAACTCCTGAACTCTCTGATTTCTGATCTCTGATTTTGAACTCTTGCTCCCCTTGAAATGAAGACTTGAAACTCTATTTATAGAGTTCTGGAAATAACTAACTTTCAGTTATTCTGGACTGCGCAGGATAATTTGTGCAGCAATTGGTTTGTGCAGCATTGGACTGCACAGGTAGTTGTTGGATCGTGGGCCAACTATCTGGAACACATGGCATCATTTGATTGAAATGTGCATGATCGTGCATAGACAGTTGCCACGTAATGAGCAATTGATGGCATGAATGCCACATGTACTTTATCAGTTATGTTGGTAGAATGCGCAACCTGAACTGCGCAGACTTTAGTTTGCGCAGACTCAGACTGCGCAGGAATGGATTGCGCCATCATGGATTGCGCTGCCAACTGTCAGCCGCCCTCGAGCACTGTGCGGCGCAATAAACGAACAGTCTCCTCGTTCTCCGTGCTGTCAGCTGTCAGGAAGATTTGATTTAATTTGATTTAGGTAATGATGACTTCTGCCACGTCAGCCTGCGCAGTTGGGAACGTGCGCAAACCAACGTACGCAATTCGATTGCTGTGCAATCTGTTGTCTGCGCAACTCATCAAAATGATGTATATCTTGATTCTCTGACTTTGTTGATTGATGCAACTTGATTTTTTTTTAGGACCTACAGTTGGTTTGTATTTTGGTTGTGTTTTGAGTAAGCAAAATCTTGTAATAAGATACTAGATAGGTGAATCCCTGGAGTTGATTGTCAATTGTGGGTTTACTCCTCAGTTTGTTGTAAATTCTATTCAAGGATATTTTATCTCAAGGATTTGCAATAGATGTGCGAATTAGGAAGTTTCATTACTAAGATACTAATATAATTATATCATGAATTAATGATGGAGAACAGGGAAGTAGAATATGATGGCTTCAAAAGAAGCGTTAAGGTTTTATGGTTATTCATAAGAAGTACTACATTTCAGACAGGGTGCAATATCCTTGTATACAGCATTATTATCTTCTATATTCATCCAATGACCAGAAAAAGTGGAAAGGAAAAAAAAAGTAAATATAAACATCGAATATGTTAAGTTTCCTCACTTCTCTGTTAACTAGGTGTACCCTCTTACCTCACGAAGACTTTTACCACTCCCTAGGTTCCTCCATTACAGGAAAATAATTATCTTAATGGTGCCAACAACATACTCATATAGTATCGCATCACAATTGGCATGCCAAGTAGCCAAGAAAATGCACTTACAAATCCAAGGACTGGCTCATCTTTAGGCAATGCAGCATCATCTTGACTATCATCCTGAGAGTCATTTAAGAAAAAGTTTGTTCTTCATTTCATTCCTACATGATTTGGATGCCCACACGAACAGAGGTACAAAAAGATAATAAAAACTAATAAATCAACATGCTGAAACATAACTACTTGGTTCAAAATACAGAAGCAACTCATGTACCTAATGTTGATCAGGCAAAGAAGTAGTAAAAAGATGGAAGAAAAAAACAGTTAAAAGGAATATTTTTGATCACTTGATATTTCACCTCACATGTATGGAAGAGTACTTGGGTATTTATTGTTAAAAATTAATTACACTATTTAATTAACTGGAGTTTACTTTTCTTGACATCATGTTTATACTACCTGGAAATGTCCAAATGGAGCTACGTTGTTTAGATTTTGGCATCTCTACAATCTTACCTTCCATAGACCAAAATCGGTAATATTTTGCTTCCGGGAGTCCATGACAACCCGCTTCCGATCAGATAGATGGCTATAAGAAGGAAACTTATGAAAGAGAAATGGACATACACGTTTCTTTGGTAGGCACAACCATTATCATGTATCTGTTTCAAAAGTATTACAAGACACGTAATGGTATTTCTTTAGAAAAGCAATATAAATATGTTGTTAATTTATTTTCCATTCATACTTATGGAAAGAGAAATAGACATACATGTTTATTTGGTAGGCACAACCATTATCATGTATCTGTTCCAAAAGTATTACAAGACACGTAATGGCATTTCTTTAGAAAAGCAATATCAATATGCTATTTATTTTCCATTCATACTAATAATGGCTGCATATAGCCCTTGGCAACTAACCGTGTCTAAATAAAATTGATTTGTATGAACATCTATTAGAAAGAAAACTTTGTTAATACTTTTTTGAGCTTGCTCAATAGATGTCATGACCAATGCCATCGTCATATAATGGGTAAGGTTGGATATTGATGATATTGATGTCAATACTATACAAATGCAACAAAATCATGTTTCTTAGTTCTTTTTTGAAATTTAGGCTGAAACTACGTAAATTTCTGAAATATTCATACTTTTTTGCCATTTAGTTTGACTAAAATCGACCAACAGATAATTTCCACATTGTAAAGACGATAAAGAAATCATCAAACTATGATTAACGCGATTAAAGCATAACCAAGAGACAAGAGAAACTTATAGATAGACGAGTAATGTAAAATGAACCTCAAGGCGAATGTTGAGGTACTAGACCTTGAGATCAAGGTCGGAGGCGAAGTTGTTCATGAGGCTCGAAACCCTAATTGTAATGCTCAGGTTCCCTATTTTTTGTGGAGAAGAAGAAATTGAGACACGACGGGTTCAGTGAGATAGAGGCATCATAGGGGTCAAAGAAGGACCTCCATAGGACGATTACGGCAACAACGAGGAGCCGGGATAGGACGGCTAGCCTGAGTACTGACGACTTGTGGTCACCTGCATTCGCCTTTGCCGGGTCGCATTCGGGTGAATATTTCGGACTATAACAAAAGGATTATTAGGGAAGATCGAGAGAGAGAGGAGGAGGAGGGGGAGGGGGGAGCTCGAGCGAGCAAGAGGGGATGCTCGAGAGGGAACATGAAAAATGAGAGCGGCAAGTTGGAAAATTTTCATTTCTATATTTAAATCTCGCATTAATTTAAAAAAAACAGACTTATTGCTATATTAAAAATAATACATATCTAATCATTTGTTTTTATTTTTAAAATATGGATTGATAAATTTTAATTTAGTTTTACTTTAGTTTTAATCTTAATTTTAATTTTAGTTTTAATCTTAACATTAATATTAAAAATTAACATAAATATATAGATTAAATAAGTTATTCTTAATATTAACATTGTGCCAAAATAAGTTATTCTTAACTTTAATCTTAGTATCATGCTAAAATGGATGTCGCAGATAAGTTATCAATTACAGCACGCACAACGCATGCCGTAAAGAAAACAACATTCACGGTGTGCGAAAGAACGCCGTAATTGAGTTCTCATTCACGGCGCAAGAGAACGCATGCCGTAAATAAGTTAACATTCATGGCATGCAAAAATGAATGTCGTAATTAAGTTATCATTCACGATGCAGTAAAATATGTGCCGTAAATGCGTTTGCAATGACGGCGTGCAGGTAAAACATGCCGTAAAAAGCACAAAAATTGACTCTTTTATGGCACGCAGAATTGTACGCTGTAAAAGATTGTCATTTACGGCGCGCAGGCAATGCGTGCCGTAAATTGTGCGCCGTAAATGATCATTTTTCTTGTAGTGCGACCTTTTTAATGAGAGATTTTCCCCGTCCACGTTCGAGATGCTCTCTACGACCAGTTCCTCCATCTAAAGCAAGGAAACATATCGGTAGATGAGTACGATGCCGAGTTCAGCCGCCTGAGCAGATTTGGTGCAGCATTGATCCCGACGGAGAGGAAGAAGGTGAAGAGATTCCACCAGGGACTTGCATCAGAGCTCAAGACTTACACTACCACACAATCTCGGGTCTCTCGTGCTACTGTTTTGGAGGAAGCACGTACATAAGAGCTTCTTCTCAAGAAGAAAATCAGACACAGAGATGCCCCACATCGGTAGTTGCACCCGCTAGGGTAACTCAGGGTGGACCTATCAAGAGGCCCACAGGACAGCACCAGAAGAGGTCCTCACCCTATCCGAAGCCCGTTTGCCATCTCTACGGAAAGCAAGGACATATCCAGAATGATTGCAGGATTCACCTCGGGTTGTGCTTGAGGTATGGATCTAACCAGCACATGCTTAATGATTGTCCAAAGCAGTAGACGATAGTATATGCTCGACAGACCCCGAAGCTGACAACTCCAACACCTCAACTAGCAGTAGGAGCACCTCGCCCACCATTACATCCCAAGCAGTACAATACAACAGGGCCAGAGCACAAGGCCCCGGTCAGAATTACGGGCAGGCCTTCTCGCTAGCAGTCGAGGATATAGAGACAGAAGCGGAGGTCATAACAGGTATGCTTTTAGTTTCTACATTTTCTGCTATTACCTTATTTAACACCGGAGGCACGCATTCATTTATAGCCACTAGCTTTGCCACTAGAAACAACATTCCCATCACCCCATTATCTAAAAATATTAGAATCCTCGCTGGAAGAGGAATAGTGCCTGTAAGTAGTGTTTGTAGACTTTGTCCTGTAGTGATATGTGGTAGGGAGATGAAATCACAATTTCTTGTATTTCCTATGCCGACGTTCGATGTAGTTCTTGGGATGGACTGGCTGAGCCAGCACTATGCATCTATATACTGCCATAGGGGCAGTATCGTCTTTAGACCCCCAAATGAGACAGAGTTCGAGTTTGCTAGAGGAGCAGAAGAGAGAAGCAATTCACCTGCATTAGGGACCCACATGATGATGGATGACAATTCTCAGCACCCTATCATCACTGAGTTCTAAGATGTGTTTCCTGAGGAGTAGCCAGGACTGCCACCCGACCGAGACATCGAGTTTTCCATAGAGCTTATTTTGTGAGCCGAGCCTATCTCATCTCGAGTATATCGGCTAGCACCCAAAGAGTTGGAGGAGATAAAGACGCAGGTAGACGAATTGCTGGAGAAATGCTTTATCCGTGCCAGTACATCACCATGGGGAGCAGCCATCTTATTCGTGCCAAAAAAAGATGGGACAGTGTGCATGTGCATCGACTACAGAGCCTTGAATGTAGTAACGGTGAAGAACAAGTACCCCTTGCCACGCGTAGATGATCTATTCGATCAATTGAGTGGAGCCAAGGTATTCTCCAAGATCGACTTGCGATCGGACTATTACCAGTTGAAGGTTTGGAAGGAAGATATTTCGAAGACTGTGTTCCGATCAAGATACGGGCACTACGAGTTTTTGGTCATGCCATTCGGTTTGATCAATGCTCCCGCAGTCTTCATGAATATAACAAGATCTTCCACCAGTACTTGGACAAATTTGTGGTCATCTTTATAGATGATATCTTGATATACTCAAAGAGCCAAGAGGAGCACGAACAGCATTTATGGATCATCTTAGTACCTTGAGGAATAAGCACCTTTTTGCGAAGCTTAGCAAGTGTGACTTCTTTCTCAAAAAGTTTTCTTTTCTTAGGCATATTGTAACGGCAGACGACATATCAGTAGATCCAGAGAAGATCACAGCAGTCAAGGCATGGCCCGCTCCCACATCAGCCTCCGAAGTGAGAAGTTTTCTTAGACTTGCGGGTTATTACCGAAGGTTCGTGGAAGATTTCTCACGGATAGCGGGGCCTATGACTCGGTTGAATTGCAAAGACCAAGAGTTCGTATGGACGGACAAGTGTCAAGGCGCTTTTGATGAGTTGAAGAAGCTCTTGACCACTGCACCCATCTTGACACTACCATCGGGCTCGAGAGGATTCGTGATATACAGTGATGCATCCAGAAAAAAAATTGGGTTGCGTCTTGATGCAGCATGGTCATGTAATAGCATATGCATCGAGGCAGTTGAGAGTGCACGAGAAAAATTATCTAACCCCCGATCTAGAGCTTGCAGCAGTTATCTTCGTCTTGAAGCTTTGGAGACATTACTTGTACGGCGAGAAGGTAAACATCTATACCGATCATAAGAGCCTCAAGTATATTTTCACATAAAAAGAGCTGAACGTGCGACAAAGGTGTTGGTTGGAGCTAATGAAGGATTATGAAAACAAGCCGCACTACCATCCAGGCAAGGCTAATTTTTTGGCAGATGCATTAAGCCGTAAGCCTATGACTCATTTCTTGACCATGCAGAAGGAGTTGATAGAAGACTTGTAGAAGCTTGGTATTGATGTCGTATTGTCCTGAGATGATGGCAAACTAGCCAATCTCCAAGTGCAATCATAGCTAGTAGAGTGGATCAAGATAACATTATGTCTCGACCCACACCCGGATATACGGATACGAATACGTGGGCCACGTCTAGCCTACGTCGCAGTATCGTCGGTAGAATGCTGTCTAGTACCCAATAAATATACACTACATCTAGAAGGTCCTTGAACTACAAATGTACTCAATTACAACCCAACATCTAAAGAAGACAAGACAGGAAAGATAACTAGGGCACAAGAATAATTAGAAACTACTAGAAGAAATCATAAGACAGAAAAATTAAGAAGCAAAACAAGACAAACTAAGGATAACTACCAGGCAACTCACATAGAAGAATAGTGAGATCCACCTCAGCTAGCAACATCATGAAGTCCAATAATGGCATAACAACTCCTAAAAATATTATTAACGTATCCAGTCAGGATGGGAACGAGTACATAAACTAACAACAGTTTTATAGTATTAACAAATGTTGTGAGAGAAAATCATAATGGAATACAAGATGATATATCAAGACTGTAAGTAAAACAGGATATATAAACTGGAAATCATGTCAAGGTGAATCAGGCAGGGAAAGTAAGCTGAACTGTAATATGTAACTGATGTAATAAATATAAAATGTGCCTCGAATATTATAGCATAATGTGATCGGTAAGGGTCAAGATCAGGCTTCCAGCAGACCGGCTACAAGTACGTGGACTCGGCCCGGCCGGGATGGCAAGCTATGGAACAAGTAGTAGCACAGGTCAGGCTATACCCATCGTGAGGTAAGGGTATAGCTATGATACAAGTAGTAACTCAAGATGGGCATTGATCACACTATCTATAAAATTTCCCATTTCCCGAATAGTAAATAGATCCGGACATAGCACGTCTTGACACGGGATTCCTAACAGGGTAGCTACTCCCTCTCAGGAATCGGGGTCTATACAAGTACAGGAAACAAGACAAAAAATGTACCAATATACCAAGAAAGTTCAGGAATAACATCCCATGCCAAGATCCAGCATATACTAGTCCGTGTACCATCGTGACGAGAATCAAGTAAAATACTATAACTGAATCGGATACAAAAAATATCAAGACAAGGAACTACTATCAGAGAATGTACTCGCCCGAGATCTGGTGGAATATGTCAACTGTGTAATCTGGCTCAGAGTGAAATCACAGACCTAAAGATGAGATATATATATATAAGCTAATTAGGGTTCAACAGTGTTAGACATGATTAATCTAGGTCAATCTCAGTCCACTAAGTCAAACTAGGTCACACTGAGTCACACTAGGTCAAACTGGGTCAAAGGTTGACTTACAGTTAACTTTTGGTCAACTGGTCAACTCTAGTCAACTCTGGTCAACTCTAGGTTAAACTAGGTCAAATGTTGACTCTACATTTGACGTTCAGTCAAAGAAGTCAACCATGGTCAAACAAGATCAAGGCTAGTCTCTATAAACATCTACAGGGTTAACACATTCAATTTCAGTGGTTGTGAAATCACTAGAATCGATGGATCTCAAAATACAACAAAAGGAGAAAGATTATAATAATAATAGGGTGAAAACCTACATATATTGTCGGATGGTGAAACCACCATCACCAACGTGTCCAGAATGGTCAAATTAGTTAGGATAGCCTATCCATAAGTTCAATTTGGACACAAGGACAAAATAGTAAAATTTTGGGTCAAAATAGTGTCCGTGTCGGACCCACTTTGTACCGAAAAATATGCCAGAATTAAAAGTCCTCAAAACCTAGCAGAATATATGTCTACGAATCCAGAATGACGATACAAACTCAACGGTATATCCGAAATTGAATTCCGATGACCCGATCTCAGATTGGTCCGTTAACCCGGATATCGTGTCGGAGCCAATGTTCTCAAAACTCAGCAAATTATATGTCAACAAGTCTAGAATGGCGATACGAACCCAACGGTATATCCAAAATTGGATTCCGATGAGCCGATCTCAAAATGACCGTTGACCCGGATATTGGTATCTGACTTACACAAAAACGCGTACCGGAACCAATGTCCACTAAAACCTAGCAAATTATATGTCAACGAGTCCAGAATGACGATACGAACTCAACGGTATATCCAGAATTAGATTCCGATGAGCCAGCGTCAAAAAGTCCAGTTGACCCGAATTGTAGGGCCCGCTTTGCACCAAAATGTGTGTCAGGGCCCACGTTCTCCAAATCTAACAAAATTTATACGAAAACGTGCCAGAACGACGCCACGAGTCTACTGGTGGCTTCAGAAATTGAATCCGAAGTCCCGGTTTCAAAATTAGGATTTTACAACTTAGAAATTATGAATTTGGACGGCCAACTTTGGCATCGAATTCAACCAACCAAACTTGCTCACAATGAAACAAAACTTGAGGGACAGGAAGAGGGTTATACCAGCTATGCACAGGAACTGGTGGTGCGCCAAACGGAACTGTGACATCGGAGTTACGAATCCGCGAAGTTGGCTCCGCAAAACTGTCCAAAATATAGACAATTTAAATGGTCAACTTGGTGGCCGATTTTGATGTATCAAACGACGAAATTAACGGACGAAACTGGAGGTGAGTAAAGAGCTATATACCAAGATTTTGATGGAGCAAAGAATTCGTCGATCCAACGGTCGAATTTCCCAAAAAATGTACGCAAAGTTGCAACAACGAGGCGTCATTTCTGGATCTCGTTCGCGCGTGCGTCGACGGGATTCCGTGCAAAACGCATGAATCGCCTAGACGGCGCGTCCCGGAGGACTGTGGCCACCACGGAAAGGTTCGCCCGACCCACGTGCAGTCCGGGAGGGCTTGCCAGCTACGGCCGCAACGGCGCGCGGCTGCCGGTGCACGTGCGCGGCTGCCATGCGCTGCTACTCACGTTGCTGGCTGTTGCTGCTGGCTGCGGGGGCTGCGCTCGGCCTGGCATGACAGCGCAGCCAAGGGCATGGCGAGGGTGGTGGAGGTTGATGGTAGTGGTGTGGGTGATGATGAATATGGTGGTGGTGTGGGTGATGAATAGGATGGTGGTGGAGTGGTGTTGATGGTGGTGGAGAAAAGTAGGAGGAGGAGAGGGGATCGGCCATGGAGGAGGCTGGTGGTGGTGCGTGGTGATGTGAAGAAGAAAAAGAAGGAGGAGGAGAGTTGGAGGTGGGGAGCTCGGCCATGGGGGCTCATCCATGTGAGGAGTAGGGGAGGAGCTTGTTGTTGGTGAAATAATAGGGGAGAGAGAATTAGTATATGTGTGTTTGTGTATATATTATATGGAAAGAGAGAGAGAGAGATATATATTTAGAGAGAGAATAGAGATATTAATGAGAGAGAGAGAGAAAGAGAAAGTAGAGAGGGGGTGTTCGGCCACATGGGGGGAGAGAGTGCTGATGGTGATGGGGGAGTTGTGTGTGGTGAGAGAGAGAGGGATATTTATATATATATATATATACAAGGAGAGAGAAATAAATATTTTGAGTAGGAAAGAGAGAGAAAATTATGTAGGGTGTATGGATAGACATGATAGGGCCTATACCAAATTGGATTGGGTGTTGGGTCAAGTTTGGACAAGCTTGGGGCCAAAATTTAATTAAAATCATAAATTTAAATCAATTAAAATCATAGATAAAATAGGAGCACAAGGGAGATCAATTTGGTGGCACGCAAGTGGCACGTGCATTGTGGACTCAAAACAGGCCAGGGTCATGTATTGGGTCGACTGGATTGGACCGATGTCGGGCCCGAAAATTAAGTTGGAAGTTAAGTCACAAATTACGACAGACGATAAATTGGTCTAATTTGACTCGAAAGTTGTGCGAAGCAAATGGAGGATAAGGGAACAAGTTTGAGTGGGACACGATGTATCCATATGAAGATAATCTCGTTCACAACCAACTTCAAGAAGAAAATTTCCAGAGACTGGTATCCCTGATGCTCTAGAAATCAAAGTCACGGTAAAGAGCATTTAATGATCAAAATTAATTAAATCAAAATGAATTATCGAAAATAATTCATTTAGAATATTCAAAATAAATCCCAAAAATTCAGGGGGCTTACATCCTACCCACCTTATAAAAATTTTGTCCTCGAAATTAAAGGTTGGTAGTGGGGTTAAAACATGATAGAAGATTTAAGCAATATTTTAGGCACGATCCAAGAATGATGAGTTTTGCACGATCAAGATAATCGATTCAAAATTGTTCAGGCACGATAAGGTATTTGGCATGATAGAATCATGATATGAACAAAATTATATGTGCATGATTTCAGAAATAAGTCAAGTCATTGGGGTACGATTTTAGAGACAATTAGGAGAATCGAAGATATAAATAAGTTCAAGTACAGGGTGATCTGTAGGACTTAGGTTGATGGAAATCAAACCGAAAGTTGTACAGGCCCGATCAAGATGAAAAGCTAACCATGACCAAAACAAGGTTTGGCATGGTTGAGATAAAATTTCAGACACAAACAAAGATCGAAGTCAAGGTCTTATAGGCCCGATCAAAGATTAAGGAGTATTATTAATAAAATCATAAAATACGATCCAAGTTCGAACGTGATTAAAATTGGAAATAGTCTAAGTTCACTTGGCACGATAGCGGTATGACAACGAAATCAAAACTTGAGCTTCGTCCGATTACAATCAAGTCAAAAATTTGATTAACGGGATTTCAGCTCGATGAAATTAGATTTAGGGTTATACATAGGCACGATCAAGATAAAATGACGTGATTGGGCATTGTTAGGAATAATCAGATTTTTAGCACAAACATTGATCAAGGATTAACCATCTGGTCATGAGTGAAATCAGGACTTAGACGTGTTAAAAATTTATGATGATTAACCACTTAGGAACGATTTAGAATAGAACGAGGAAAATCGAAAATCTAGTCATGATCAGGAATGAAACCTGAGCACGAGTGACTAGAGAATCAAAATTCAAGTACAAAGGAGATCTATTTCGACACAGTCAATTAGGGTTCAAGATTTTTAGCACGATTTGAGGGTTAAGATTATCAAGATCATGAAAATCAAAGTCGGATAGCCATGATCTAAAACAGGACTAAGAGAAGCAAATGGAGAGAAAAATTTTAGTATAGCACGATTGAGAGATAGATTTGATAGAAATTAGATTATCGGTCACATAAGCACGATCAAGATCCAAGTTCAGTTGTGAAAGACGATAAATCATGAATTCAAAATCAAGGTCTTAAAAGCACAATTTAGGAAGGAACCCAAGTCAATTAGGCACGGTAGAAAGTCAAACATGTACAATTCTAACACGAATAATTTCGTAGTCACACTAGTTAGTCGTGATTGAAAGTCAAAAAATTTAGGCAGGAGTTTGAGGCAAGATAAAATATATATTTATGATCGTTAAAATCACGGTCAAGAAAATCCCAAGTTGTCTTAGTCATGCCAAGTCATATAGGCACGACTAATCACAAGGAATTTGGATGTAATCAGGAAATGAAATCAAGGTCGAAAAGAGTTTAGACACGAGTTTCCAAAATCCAAACATGATCAAAATCGAAAGTCAATGCACGAGGGTTGATAGCATTGAAATCCAACCACGATAAAGAAATTAGTCTCAACACGATCTAAGTTGATCAACTTTCGAGCAAATCAGAATTTAGGCAAGATGGAGAATAAGATCAATGAAGGCTGGGCACGAGCATCCAAGGATAAAAATATAAGTCACAAAGGAATTTGAAGTCATCTAGAGTCTAGTCAGCAACCAAGACTCTTTGGCACGATAAACAAGACGACCAAAATTGATTGGTCATGGACAGAAGGGAATAAAAATCTTAACAGTATCAAAATTTAAGAAACAATTGAGATATAAAAATTTCAAAATTTTCAGTATTTTCAAGTGTAGATGACAGATGTAGATATAAGATAGGTGATTGGTGTAATCAAGACATAGCTAAAAAAGTCAAAAGAAATGATGGCAAGATGAGAAAATCACCATACGATGGGAAAAAAATGAATGATAAGTCGAAAAATAAGGGTATGAATTGTCCTCATCATTTGGTCAAAAAGAAGTAAATCAACTCAAGATACGACCTGATAACCATACACGTCTATCCAAAATTATGCTGCCAGAATTTATGCCACGCCAGTAAGCATAGCTGCAATAAACGATAGGGTCCATAACTAAGGTATATACCCTATAATCTTGTCATCTAGATTTCTTACCACGCCAACCGGTATGGCTGCAAGAGAATCTAAATTCCATAACTAGAATATTATATCCAAAATCAGGCTCCATGTCCCTGTCATGCTAGCTAATATGGCTGCGATAAATTCTAAACCCCATGAATAAAATAGACATTTATCGTTCCCATCGTCTCCATCAAATATGTTTATCGGGATATCTTAACTCAATCCTTAAAAACTTACCTCAAACAAAATCAAAATCGAAGTCAACAACGAACGAACATCAAGATTTAAAATTCAACAACGAATCAAAGATAAGTAAATAGAAACTAGCGGAAACAGATTCCGAGATAGGGTTTAGAAGAAAATTCTCAGGAGATGTCCAAAGTTACTATCTAGGTCAAGATAAAAGGAAATCATTGGAATATAATCCAAAACAATCTCAACCTAATATGAGACTGGCAAATCATATTCTCGTCTCAACCTAGAAGATATATAAGTTCAACTTATACCTTCTCTCTGGGGTCCACAAACTCATTCCAAGAAAGAATAAAGTTGATAACGGACAGATGTTTCAGAAATCAGGACGGACAGAAACAAATGGGAAAAGTTTCAAAATTTCAAAATAAGATTCCCAGCGGTCATCCCTGGAATCTACCAAGAGTTCCTAATATGTGACAGAGTACCAAATTTTTAAAATATTCTATGACTCAACCTTAATCCTAGGGCAGGCTCGCCGTAGTACAGAAAAGCTCAAGTACTAGCACGACTTCGCATTAATTGCAAAGACTGACCTGCACGGACTACCACAAAAATGTGTCACAACCCGTACCCGGATATACGGATACGAATACATGGGCCACGTCCAGCCTACGCTGCAGTATCAGCGGTAGAATATTGTCTAGTACCCAATAAATATACACTACATCTAGAAGGTCCATGAACTACAAATGTACTCAATCACAACCCAACATCTAAAGAAGATAAGATAGGAAAGATAACTAGGGCACAAGAACAATTATAAACTACTAGAAGAAATTATAAGACAGGAAAATAAAGAAGGAAAACAAGACAAACTAAGGATTACTACCAGGCAACTCACATCGAAGAATAGTGAGATCCACCTCAGCTAGCAACATCACGAAGTCCAATAATGGCATAATAACTACTAAAATATTATCAATGTATCCAGTCAGGATGGGAACGAGTACATAAACTAAAAACAGTTTCATAGTATTGACAAATGTTGTAAGAGACAATCATAATGGAATACAAGATGATATATCAAGATTGTAAGTAAAACAGGATATATAAACTGAAAATTATGTCAAAGTGAATTAGGCAGGAAAAGTAAGCTGAACTGTAATATGTAACTGATGTAATAAATATAAAATGTGCCTCGAATATTATAGTATAATGTGATCAGTAAGGGTCAAGATCAGGCTTCCAACCGACCGACAACAGGTACGTGGTGTAATGCCTGTAGATCGTATTACGTATCTTGGAATACGTGTACGTATTTTATTTTGTATTGCATATCTCTTGGCTTGGCTCGGTTTATTTTGGGTTGGTTCGGCTAGGCTTGGGTTGCCTTAGTTCATCATGAACCAAAAAGGTGAACCCTCCTACCTACCACCATCCCCATTTATTAACCCCTCCTCTTTCTCTCTCTTCATTATTCTTCTTCTTCTCCACATTTACTTCCACACCTACCAGGAGAGAGAGAGAGAGAGAAAGAGCTTAGGCAAGTACAAACTTGCTTCATGATGGATCTCATGTTTTATTGTTCCATTCTCTTCCTTACTAGATTCTAAGCCTCTTTAGAACTGGAAGTTTTCGGTTTTGATGGTTATATTTTTGTAGATCTAAGTTTTAAGTTCCTTCTTATTTAGTTTTCTTGGTTTTGATCTCTAAAACTTGGTTATTTTTGAAAACTAATAGTTCTATGTTGTAGAGAATTCAATTTCATTCAGTTTTGGCTTTTGTTTCGCTTGATTTCGACTCCGGATGAGTAAGTTATGGCCATTACAAGTTTTCGGAACTTTTATGGCTGAACTTGCTGTTTGGGGACGATGAACCCCATGCGCCGGGAACCTCATGCGCCCGGGAGGCCATGCGCCGGGAGGCCATGCGCCGTGAAGTTCCGGCAACGCATTCCTTAACTCCGAGAGTGTCATGCGCGTAGGTTTCTTACGCGCATGTATTGAAGACGCAACGTGAGTTTCTCATGCGCCGATTCGTGCAGGAATCCCATGCGCCGATTCGTACAGGAATTCCATGCGCCGATTCGTACAGGAATCTCATGCGCCGATTTGTGTAGGAATTCCATGCGCCGATTCGTGCAGGAATCTCATGCGCCGATTCGTGCAGGAATCTCATGCGCCGATTTGTGTAGGAATCCCATGCGCCGATTCGTGCAGGAATCCCATGCGTCGATTCGTGCATGAATCTCATGCGCCGATTTGTGCAGGAATCCCATGCGCCGATTCGTGCAGGAATCCCATGCGCCGATTGTGCAGGAATTTACTGTTTTTGCCTGTTTAAGTTGTTTTGTAGCTAGAATCTTGAAAAACTCAAAACATAAAAGTTGTAGATCTTTTCCTTGGCTTCAAGAATATGTTATTAGTTATTTTATACAATCTTTCTCATTCATGATAATGTAAGAATAGAACACGATAGTGGCCCGCGGTGACGCACTCTTGACAAGTAAACTGATATGACAAGTATGAAAGGTCTGGACACCGTGGGCGATTGCGTTTGTACAAATAAACCAGTACTGTCTTGCATCATATCTAGGATGGGGATCCCTGAGTACCACGGTCAGGGGTACCTACTGAAATTGACTAAGGCTAATTAACTAGAATGATTCAGTAGTCATGAAGAGATTCCCAGCTACAGGCAATCCCGTTATCTGGGCGCATTAAGTGGACTTGTAGCCTACCGACGAGTAGGGCACATTTCCAGCACACAGTCACGTGTTGCATTCTTCATAACGGACATTCGACTCGGATAACCGGATGGTCTGCAGGGCTTGTGGCTGTTGGGATAATCTCATTGCATCTTGCTAGTAACTAGGCCTGTGATAACCCTAGTTAGTTAAAGTATCAAGCCGTACTCTTGATTGGCCGTGATTGATTGGATAAAGTTTATTCCAGCTTAGTCTTATCCTGATCCTGTACAAGATTGTATCATGACATGACTTCTTGTATCGATAAATGATGGGATACCAAGTTCTGTTCAGATGAAGGGTTACAACCCCGGTCCTTGTTTGGTTTAAGGGTTGTAACTTAGCTATCTGAATAGTTCCATGGTTATCTTATCATATATCGTCCTGCTTATTGTGCTCGCCTTAACAATAAAGATCAGGGGTCCAGTTCTGTTCAGGCGAAGGGTTACAACCCCGGTCCTTGTTTGGTTTAAGGGTTGTAACCTGGCTCCCGGAGCAGTTCTGTGTCCTCTCTTCGTTTATTGTCTTATTGTAACCCCCTGTCATGCTCGTCATGTTTTACCTTTACTTCAATACCATGATTATTATGCTGGCCTTAACAATAAAGATCAGGGGTCCAGTTCTGTTCAGGCGAAGGGTTACAACCCCGGTCCTTGTTTGGTTTAAGGGTTGTAACCTGGCTTCCGGAGCAGTTCTGTGTCCTCTCTTCGTTTATTGTCTTGTTACCTTATCAATAATAATTGAGGCGGGTTTCTATTCAGGCGAAGGATTGCAACCCCGGTCCTTGTTTGGTTTAAGGGTTGCAGTCTGGCTACTTGAATGGTTTCTCCGTGTTCAATATATTATTGTTATCTCAGCTATTATCACTATCTTTTAATTACCTTAACTATTTATTTATGATATGCTGGTTTTAGTTCCTAAGTGAAGCCTCCTTTGTGGCACTTGCTCTTTCTGGGGTCTGACCCAGCTGGTTTTGTGTGGCCAGATATCGGAGCAGCACCAGAGGATCTACCTACTGTCTTCCAGCCAGATGGTGACCACCAGGCGTAACCCTGGCAACGAGTGGGTTTCTTTTCGTCCTCCCACTTTATTGTAAAATTATTCTTTTGAGGCGTTTAGCCGGCGAGCACGTGTTAGCTCGATTGTACCTTACTTACTGTCTGCCTACGGGCTATAACATGATTGACAGATCCTAGGGTTGATCATGTATGACTGAACTCTTGCTAGTCCTGACATTTTGTACGACTAGCTTCATGATCATCCAATATGTAATGTATGGGACGCCTTGCTATTATATATTTGGTGCTCTGACATCTTGTAACTACTATTACTGGCTTATGATTGAGACAATAGGCTTGTTCATGACCATAGGAGACTGTTGGCTTGTAGTTAAACCCTCATGTATCTAGACAGCCGTGACCGTATAGCGAGGTGGGTTGCACTTCAATATACGTAGCTGGCTATGTACGCCCCCGCTCTCCAGTATTCTGGTTCTGGGGCGTGACATGGTTTTAGTGGTGGCCCATACAGGTCTTTTAATTCAAGATATGTGAGGGATTACCGAATAGATGTCTCAATCAGTACTCGCCCTTGATCTCTACTCGTATCCTCTTGATCCTTGAAAATCTTGACCTGATCACATGCTTCTATCGTTGATCTGTCCTGGTCCTTCCTTATTGTTCCCTATGTCGTCTTCTTCAGCGGCATTGTTCCTGGACCTGCCGATCAGGAAGGCGGAGTACCTCCCGCGGACCAGCAGCAACCTGGAGATCAAGTCCAGCATTCAGGAGTAGCCTCCAGAGTCGTGCCCACCGAAGGAGAACCACCAATTCAGCCCGTCCAGCCTGCAGAGCCTGAGGATGGCACTTTGGTGGGTCTCATCAGGTCCTTATTAGCTTCCCAGGATCGTCGCGGAGATGCCTTGCACCAGACGGTGGCAGATGCTTTGACCAGAGGAGGTCATCAGGGTAATAGCGCGGCCAACAGCTTCAAGCGCTTGAACCCTCCCTTCTTCGACGGCAGTGAAGATGCGATCGCTGCAGATGCTTGGCTTCAGGACACTGAGGTGATTCTAGAAGCAGCCAGGACTCCAGAGAATGAGAAGGTGGCCGTGGTGCGCCTGCAGCTATTGGATCTTGCTCGCAGCTGGTGGGCAGCGTAGGCCGATGGATTAGTGGCCCCTATTTCATGGGCAGTATTCAGGGAGAGATTCCAGACCAAGTATTTCGATGCTGTAGCTCGGTATGATCTACAGACGAGGTTCACCAATCTGAAGCAGATGGGCAGGACGGTCGATGGATATGCGACCGAGTTTTCCAGGCTTAGTCGGTTTGCTCCCACCTTGGTGGCGACCGAGTTCGATAGAGCCCAGCGGTTCCAGCAGGGGCTTCATCTGGAGATTCTATTGGCGGTGGAGCAGTTTGAGCATCAGACCTTTGATGCAGTACTACGGGCAGCCCAGAGGCATGAGTATACCTCCCAGAGGATTGTGGACAGGACCGGAGGTCGAAAGCGATCTCACGGCCAGATGAACCAGTCATCAGCACCAGCCCCGGCAGCCAGGGCTTTGACCATTGGAGCTCCGAGGCGGGCGGCCTCAGTGACGTCGGTTCAGCATTCCACCCCGACGCACCCTCAGCAGCAGAAGCAGAAGCAGTCTTCCGCAGTGGGATGTTCACACTGCGGGAAGCCAGGGCATATGGTATCAGAATATCGCAGAGCACAAGGTTTGTGCTTGGTTTGTGGTGCCCCGGACCACAGGGTTGGGAACTGTCCGAACAAAGGAAGTTCATCGGCCTTCTCTAGTCCTTCAGTTAGAGGGCCAGCACCAGTCCAGCAGCAGCAACTGCAGTATCCGTTTCCGAGGCCATTGCCGACGCAGGCCCTGGCATTCCAACAGCAGAGGCCGCAGCAGTATGCCCAAGCCCAAGCCCTGATCCAGAGCAGGCAGAGGAATTTTCAACATAGGGGACCCGCACCCAGGGGACATGGTCAAGTGCTGGCTTTGACCATGGGAGAAGAAGGAATAGCACCAGGTGAGGTGGTGGCAGGTACTATTCTCGTCAACACCTTTCCAGCTTCAGTATTATTTGATTCTGGTGCCTCGCATTCATTTATGTCTGCACGATTCGCGACACGGGTAGGACTGGAGCCCGAGTCATTATCAGTAAGGCTCAATATACTTACTGGTAACGGACTTGTGGGAGTAGATAGAGTGTTTTCCTCGTGTCGGGTCGTAGTTAGCGGTAGAGAATTCCCCGCTAGATTGATAGAGTTCCCGATGGCCGATTATGATGTGGTCTTAGGGATGGATTGGTTGAGGGACCAGTATGCTAGGATAGACTGCCACATTGGCAGGATTATTTTTAGCATTTCAGGCGAGCCAGAGTTTTCTTTCTCCCGAGGCGAAGTTGAACCTTCTCCTCCAGTGTTGCGGATGGCAGTAGCAGCAGTGCAGTTACCTCGGATAGTCGAAGAGTTTCCAGATGTTTTCCCAGAAGAGCTTCCAGGGATGCCGCCGGAGCGAGAGATCGAGTTTACCATCGACTTGATTCCCGGAACAGCCCCAGTGTCAGAGAGAGTCTACAGGATGGCGCCGTCAGAGCTAGAGATATTGTACAAGATGATTGAAGAACTCAGAACCAAGGGATTCATTCGTGCTAGTGGATCGCCTTGGGGAGTCCCGATGCTTCTTGTGAAAAAGAAGGATGGTACGTCCAGATTGTGTGTTGATTATCGTACCTTGAACTCAGTGACAATCAAGAACAGATATCCTCTCCCGAGGATAGATGACTTGTTTGATCAACTCAAAGGGGCATCATTATTTTCGAAGATTGACTTGCGGTCAGGATACCATCAGATCAGAGTCAGAGAGCAGGACATCCCGAAGACAGCTTTCAGATCTAGATATGGGCATTAGGAGTTCCTTGTGATGCCATTTGGAGCAACCAATGCGCCGGCTGTATTCATGGACCTCATGAATCGTATCTTCATGCCTTATTTGGATAAGTTAGTGATTGTGTTCCTAGACGACATCTTGGTCTACAGTAAGAGTGAGGCGGAGCATGAGCATCATCTCAGAATTGTCCTCCAGATTCTCAGAGAGCACCAGTTGTATGCCAAGTTTAGTAAATATGAGTTCTGGCTCGATCGCATTTCGTACTTGGGCCATATCATCACCCGAGGAGGAGTAGAAGTGGATCCCCAGAAGATCGTGGCCATTGAAACATGGCCAGTACCTAGCACAGTGGCAGAAGTCTGTAGTTTTCTTGGCTTGGCCGGCTACTACCGGCGATTTGTTTCAGACTTTGCTCGAATTTCTGCGCCATTGACCCAGTTGACCCGCAAGGATGTGCAGTTTGCTTGGACAGCAGAATGCCAGGATTCTTTTGAGAGGTTGAAGCGAGGCTTGATGACGGCTCCTATTCTCACGCTTCCAGATGGAACTGGAGGATTCTCAGTGTATTGTGATGCTTCGGGCAGAGGTTTAGGATGTGTTCTGATGCAGCATGGGAAGGTAATAGCTTATGCGTCACGGCAACTTCGTGATCAAGAGAGAAATTACCCAACCCATGACTTGGAGCTGGCAGCAGTAGTGTTTGCACTTAAGTTGTGGAGGCAATACCTATACGGAGATAGGGTGGAAATTTTCACCGACCACAAGAGCCTGAAGTATGTTTTCACCCAGAAGGATCTCAATATGCGTCAGAGGAGATGGCTAGAGCTGCTTGTGGATTATGATGTCAACCTGCAGTATCACCCAGGGAAGGCCAACGTTGTTGCAGATGCATTGAGCAGGAGAGCCGGAGTTTATTTCCTAACAGCGCAACCAGAGCTGTTAGCCGATCTTCAGAAGATGGGTATAGAAGTTGTCCTTCCTTCCAGTGTGGCATTGATGGCCAGCATGCAAGTTCAATCCATTATAGTCGAGAGGATCCGGATGGCGCAGTCAGCAGATTCCAAGCTTTAACGACTCAGAGCAGAGTGTGAGGCAGGACGACGACCAGAGTTATGTATCCATGAAGACGGTACACTTCGACATGGGAAGCGTCTTTGTGTACCCAGTGGAGATATCAGACAGGAGATCATGATAGAGGCTCATAGTTCGCAGTATTCTATTCATCCTGGCGGTACAAAGATGTACCGTGACATCCGTCAGCACTTTTGGTGGAATGGCATGAAGAGGGAGATAGCCCGGTTTGTCTCTCGATGTTTAGTCTGCCAACAAGTTAAGGCTGAACATCAGAGACCAGCTGGACTACTTCAACCATTGCCAATTCCTGAGTGGAAATAGGAGCATATAACCATGGATTTTGTGACTGGATTGCCTAGATCCCCGGCTGGCAGAGACGCTATTTGGGTTGTCATAGACAGGCTCACGAAGGTGGCTCACTTTCTCCCGTTCAGGGTTGGTCAGTCGACGGCTCAGCTAGCGAAGATGTATCTCCGGCAGATTGTCAGGTTGTACGGTGTACCAGTCAGTATCACTTCAGACAGAGATTCAAGATTTACGTCGCACTTTTGGCGTAGCTTGCAAGAAAGTTTGGGAACTCACCTCCAGTTCAGTTCAGCTTATCACCCGCAGACAGATGGCCAGTCGGAGCGTACGATCCAGACTCTTGAAGATATGTTGCGGTCATGTACACTCGACTTCGGTGGTTCGTGGAAAGATCACCTGCACCTGGTGGAGTTCTCGTACAACAACAGCTTCCAAGCCAGTATCCAGATGGCTCCGTTCGAGGCATTGTATGGCAGGAAGTGCCGATCCCCGCTAGCATGGGATGATGTCGGAGAGAGGCAGATGCTCGGTCCGGAAATGATTGCTCAGACCGTTGAAGTGGTCAGGAGAGTCAGAGATCATCTTCGAGTTGCCCAAGATCGCCAGCGTCATTGGGCCGATTCCCATCGGCGACCCCTTGAATTCTCGGTCGGCGACCATGTATTCCTGAGGATTTTGCCTAACCGTGGTGTCATTCGTTTCGGCGTACGGGGAAAGCTTAGTCCTAGATATATAGGCCCATTCGATATTCTGGAGCGAATAGGTGATGTATCCTATCGTCTCGCTCTTCCACCGTCGCTACGTGAGGTGCATGACGTATTCCATGTATCTCAACTACGACGGTATATCCCGGACCCGAGCCACATCCTGGATCATTCGGAATTGGTTGTTGGTACCAACCTTTCGTATGAGGAGAGGCCCGTGTCTATATTGGACCGGAGAGAGAAGATACTTAAGAACAAGACTATTAGTTTAGTCCGTGTTGCTTGGGGTCATCACTCTTTGGGTGAGTCAACGTGGGAGCGTGAGGATGATATCCGATCGCGATATCCCGACCTGTTTGACTCGTAAGGTATAATGTCTTCCTTATGCCTTATGCTTTCAATTCCTTGCTTGAATAAATGACTGCATGATAGACTGCTTGTTATAGCTTACGATTATTATAGCTTGTCCTTGCAATTCTAGCCTCTTGATTAAATTCCGAGGACGGAATTCTTTTAAGGTGGGTAGAGTTGTAATGCCTGTAGATCGTATTACGTATCTTGGAATACGTGTACGTATTTTATTTTGTATTGCATATCTCTTGGCTTGGCTCGGTTTATTTTGGGTTGGTTCGGCTAGGCTTGGGTTGCCTTGGTCATCATGAACCAAAAAGGTGAACCCTCCTACTACCACCATCCCCATTTATTAACCCTCCCTTTCTCTCTCTTCATTATTCTTCTTCTTCTCCACATTTACTTCACACCTACCAGGAGAGAGAGAGAGAGGAAAGAGTAGGCAAGTGCAAACTTGCTCATGATGGATCTTGTTTTATTGTTCATTCTCTTCTTACTAGTTCTAAGCTCTTTAGAACTGGAAGTTTTCGGTTTTGATGGATATTTTTGTAGATCTAGTTTTAAGTTCCTTCTTATTTAGTTTTCTTGGGTTTTGATCTCTAAAACTTGGTTATTTTTGAAAACTAATGGTTCTATGTTGTAGAGAATTCAATTTCATTCAGTTTGGCTTTTGTTTCGCTTGATTTCGACTCCGGATGAGTAAGTTATGGCCATTACAAGTTTTCGAAACTTTCATGGCTGAACTTGCTGTTTGGGGACGATGAACCCCATGCGCCGGGACCTCATGCGCCC